>VDFB02193867.1:465365942-465510695 GCA_007258455.2 Sequoia sempervirens
GTTTGAGGAAATATGTGTTTGAATCTTTCCCAATAATTTTTTCCATTAGTTTTTATATTTTAGGATCTTGGGAGTGCTCTAAAATTACTTCATTTTCGATTTCCTCATCACTATCATACTCCTCTATGATCATATCTTGATTTTTTTTCCTACCAAACATGTCTTGATGTTTAAGGAGTGTTTCGGCATCACTAGGTGGTGGATTTGGTTGAGCTTTTAATGTTGGTTGTTCTTGAGGAGTTGAGAATGCCTTAGGATCATAACCCCATGGTTGAGATTCCTCAGTGGTGGTATTGGTGTTTGGTGCACTAGATCTACTTTTTTTGGCTTCCATTTTCTTTTTATGTTGGGATCTTGTTGTAGTCATAAATGATCTCAAAAGACCTTGGTGAGTTTGAGATGACAAGTTATGGAAATGTGATGATGTTTTGAGTTGAGATTTTGTTTGGTGAAATGACGTACAAAGGGGATGTTTGTAAACCTTTTGGACAAATGTTGTTGATTTTTTGATATGGATTGATGTTGATGTTGGGATAGTTGGATGATGAAGTTTGATGTTGGATTCTTGGATATTTATGGATGATAACATTTTTCTACTCAACCCTATGATGAGGAGATGAGTCAATTTTGGATGTTGTTGGATAAATGACGCTATGATTTTGGATTCTCAAACCCTAAGCTAAGAGTATGAGTGGATGTTGGATGTTTTGATTTGATGATAGTCTAGGACACAAAATGCACAAGACATAGATTGATGTTTTTCTATGTCTTAGAGGATATGTTGATTGCTTTACTTGAACTAGTTGTGAGGTTGGAAGTAAAGGTTGTTGCTAATAGCCTAGAAAATAATAGCAAGATGGTAGTTTGATTTGTTGTGTTTGATATGTGTCCAAGACTAGTTTGATGTTTGATTGTTGATGGTGATATGAAGGATGTTGATAGGATATGATGCAAGTTTGATTTTGATGTTGTGTCCAAAAGGTGATAGTTATGAACCCTAGGTAAACCAAGTTCGAAGTGTAGGATGGTGATGTTGGATTGTGAATGCACAGGTCTAATAATGATAGTGTTTTTTGATAATTGTGTAAGGTATTAGGCCAATGTTTTGAAACCATTTTTTTGAATTTTTTTGAGATGTACTAGAAAGTAGGATGATATCGACTATTGTCTAGGATGATAGCAGAAAAAAAATGTGAAAATAGTGGTTCTATTTAAGAACGATCGTGATAATCCAGGAAATAGCGGTCTTTGTGTAATTTGGCGACTGGTGAAACATAAATGAAAATAGTGGTTCTATGCACAAAAGTAGTAAAAAATTAGGATGATTGTGGCACTTGATTCTAGAACAAAAGTAGTAAAATTACACAATAGTGGCTCGGTTTTGATAGATTTTAGTTTTTGACCATTTTTCAAAAAGTTTGCAAGTTTTAATGCTTGAAGTTTGATGTTTTGGTGATCTATTTTGAGAACAAGTGATACATACAGTAGACAAAAATATTGTAATAACTGACTCAATGGGAAAGGGGGATATTTTGTGGTCCTTCTATTAAGATCCACTAGTATAGCTCAAATAATATCAGTTAAAACACCCTAAGGAATAAAGGTACATTCTTCTTTGTAGTCTTACCTCACCCCCAAAAGAGTGATGAATTTGTATTCATAGAGGGATCAAATAGGATATATTAAGGAAATGTATTGTCTTGATACTCTTGGCTCTGTAAAAGAGAATGAACTCTTAATCCTTATACCTCAACTATAAACCAAACGTGGTAAGTAACTTTTGGGAAGGGAGTGAATCTCGTGAACTACTTTGAAGAACATTTTGGAAAGACTTGGATGGGTTTCTAGATACAAGGTGTGTAATGACAATCGTGAACACTGGAGGTATGCATCAAGTGTGAGACACTTAAGTCTCTAGCCTAGCCTATACAACTCATTACGTTTGCACGAGGACTTTGGCACATCAAGACATTCACGCCCAAAATTCATGTTACTTTCTTTTGATTTCACACACTACATAGCCCATTGGTAAACGTGCTTTTAAGGTTGCCTATGAGTTCTCCATTGTGGGATGTGTCTCATAAGCAGACCCATATCTAATAAAGGGATGACCAAGAAAAAAATACAAAGATCCCAAAGTGTTTCTCGTCACCTAGGATCATTAAAAGACGTAGGGGGAGACGATATGCACTTGGATTTCCAATCACAAAAAACACGGTGGAAAATTTATCGCAATTAAGCCCAAATGAAATGTTATAGATAGTAATTTGTGTTGTTAAAGCACCAAATTAAAATGTTAGAGACTTCAAACACTCATACAAATGTTGTAAACCAATTTTTTGTCATTGCAATTAGATTTTTAAGCCCAAATGAAATGTTATAGATATCAATTTATGTTTTTAAAGCACAAAATTCAAATGTTAGAGACTTAATACATCCATACAAATGTTGTAAATCAATTTGTTGTCATTGCAATTAGATTTTTAAGCCCAAATGAAATTTTGTTGATAGCAATTCATGTTTTTAAAGCACCAAATTCAAATGTTAGAGACTTAATACATCCATACAAATGCTTGAAAATAAATTGATCTTAAAGAAGGTTCTACAAGCAAATGTGTTAGTAGTTTAAGCTTTTGAGAGTCTTGGACCATTCGTCAACCCTACAAGAAAATGATTAGTTGTTCAATGAAAGACATGCCATCACCCTACAAGAGCTACACCAACAAAGTTAGATAATCTCAAAACACAAGAAATAACAATTATATTAAGGGTTAGATAAAAACCTGGGAATCCAAGAAATTCTGGAAAATTGAAATAGAAGCAAGAAACAAGATGATAGCAGCTCTGTTACTTGCGATAGTGGCTTTATAATTGGTACGATAACGACTCTGTAAAACAATAGCAACATAAAAAATAGGATGATAGCAGTTTTGTTACATACAATAGCGGCTCTGCAACAATAGTCGGTTAAAAACATGTCAACATAACTGAAAAAAGCGATTAGTTTTGACGATAACGACCAGTTTTTAGGACGACCAAAGGAAAAAAATAGGATGATAGTGGCCTTATTCTAGATGATAGCGGCTTTGTTCCTGTATAAAATATTAGAAAAGTGAAAGCAACTCTATTCTTGCAATGATAGCCAAAAAATATGACAACCACGTTCAAATTTTGGTACTATAGCAACCCAATTGAGAAAAGTGATTCCTGCAAAAGACGACAGTGACCCAGAACTTGGAACTGTTCACAAAACTTGATGAAAATGTTAGAGTTAAGGACCTATGTCCCATCGGGTGTGCCAAAATGTGTAAGGGGAATTATGGATCAGGATTAGTATCAATGAAATCAAAACAAAATGATAAAACCCAACCTACTCATGAAATGCAATTTTCATAGGTATGAATTCAACAAACAAGGTTAGCACAATTGAATGGAAACATAAATGAATTAAAACTAAACAATCTTACCATCCCATGTCAGAGTATATTCGTGTTGATCTTGATATGTTAGATTTCCTTTCAACACAAAGAATCCATAGTTTGCAAAAGCTTGGTAATGATGATGATGATGATCTAGAATGCAAGAGTATTTGCTCAATTTTCTCAAGAATCACACTAACATGACCTTTCCAAAAATTCTCTAGATGAATTATGAGAGGGATAAAGGTTGTTTTATAGATTTTTTGATTTCATATGAACAATCTGGATGCAAAGATGAAAGATTGGGATCAATGGTCCATGCCCATTGAGAGGAAATAGATTGATCAGTTAACTAACCTGATTAATCCAATCAAGGGAATTGATTGGATAATCGGTGGGATTAGAAAATTAGATTGAGTAATCAGTGGACATGATTTGTTCAATCAAAATGTGTGAGGATGATTAATTAAGTAAATAATTAATTAATGTTGAGAGGAACATGCAAGACGTATTTGATTTAATAAATAAGAGTTTATTTATTAATAGATCATGTTGAGTGAATTTTGGGAAATCAAATAATTAATTTAATTATTTAATTTTGAAGAGGGAAAGTAGATTAATTAAATAATTAATCATAACTATTTAATTAAATTAGAAGAATAATTAATGTTAGAGACATAATTAAATAAATAATGTTTATTTAATTAATCAGGAGGAATGAGGTTAAATTAGTAATGATATAGTGAATTAATTAAAAAATTCAAGATTATTTAATTAATAGAGGAAAATAGGGTTAATGATGCAAATGATGTTAAAAAGGGGGTTAATGATAATAAAAGTGAAATTGAAATAATAGAAAATTGTAGTTTTAGGATGTGTGATACGTGCTAAGCCATTTTTACATGTCTACTAAGTTATTTGTAATTTGTACCTTTTAGGTTGTAGGAATTGTGTTCTAACCTCAAAATAAAAAAATTATCCTAGCAATAGTGAGATTGCTTACATTTTGACTATATGAAAGCTATTAAACCATTATATCGATATGTATGTGAGCTAATAAGTTAATTTTTTAATGGTTGCTAGGTCAATTACAATTATTCTAACATAGTGTGACAAAGTTTATACCCTTTGATTCTCTATGAGGTCCTTATTGAGATTGATCTTGTTTAATATATTTCCATTTGAAAAATCATCACAATCAATTTATTGGATTGACAAGGTGTAGGAATCTCTAAGTACTAAGTTGTGATAGGCAAGGGATGATAGAGTATCTTGTAGCCATTAGAATTCAAGGAATTTTTGTGATGGGTTTACTTATTACAAAGTAGTTACTAATTTGAGGCTTGATTCCCTTTAGATCTCTATCCTTCTAAAGTTCTTGAATTAATAAATTCTCATAACATTTCTAGGCAGTAAATTGTGAGGACCATTCATCAAGCTTAAAGGCCCTACATCTTTATTGTCGTGTCAAGTGATTTATAGTTACATGGTGTTGTATTTTGAAAGAAGTGGCGTGAGTTATGTTTTTTCTACATCTTATGACCATTGGATTTGAGAATAAGGGTTGATTCACTGACCTATTTTGTTCATACAAAGTCACCAACTATTGACCATTGAGATCATATTTAGCATAACTTATAGCAAGTACAAAGATTATCTAATCTATGAATTAGAATATTATAAGATTATGAGGTTACCTCATAAGATAAATGAACCAAAAGGTTAAGAATATTAATAATTCTAATATTATCTAGAGTGTGTATCTTTGCATGAATTTTTAATAGGTATAGTGTTTCCAGTTATCTCGAGTTTAACTTGGGTATTGATCATGTTTTAAGGAATTTTATAGCTTGTATTCTTTGAAATTTTGGATGATTATTATGTGGTTTGTGGATGCATGTTGTGTTCCATCAAGTATGATGTTATTTATGATTATAGTACTTGACATTGTTGAACCATATTGTAGTGGGACCTCACTTGGAGCTTTATTGATGCTTCTACTTAGTTGTTGTGAAACATGATATTTTGACTACTACTATTATGTGTTATGATATGACTATATTTTTTTGGGTAAAAGGTGCAATCACCTATAGTATTATGTTAAGTTATATGAACGATTACAAAATAAAACTTTGTAAGCCAAAAATACATGGGAGATCATAAAGGCCATCAAACAAATAAAAGATGGCTAACCAAAGAGGAGCAACATGAAGCCCATACAAGAAGAAGCATATAAAAATAATAATAATAGCAAACAAAGACGATCTAGGTTACATATCTAGCACATATACAATACAAATACATATTTGGGCTATCTTGATTACAACTACTACAGTAGTCTATTAACATTAATACAAGCATGAGGTTGATCATGTTTTAAGCAATTTTATAACATATAATTCTTTAAAAATTTGGATGATTATTATGTGGCATGTGGATGCATGTTGTGTTCCATCAAGTATGATGTTATTTGTGATTAAGATACTTGACATTGTTGAACCTTGTTGTAGTGGGACCTCACTTGGAGCCTTATCGATGCTTCTACTTAATTGTTGTGAAACATCATGATATTTCGATTGCTACTACCCTTTGTTATAATATGACTATATTTTTGGGGGGTAAAAGATGCAATCACCTATAAAATTATGTTAAATTATATGAATGATTACAAAAGAAGACTTTCTAAGCCAAAAACTATACGGAAGATGATAAATGCCATCAAACAAACAAAATATGGCTAAACAGAGAAGAGCAACAAGAAGCCCATATTAAAAAGACCATATACAAAGAAAAAAATTATAGACAAGGAGGAAATTGCTTACATATCTAGCACATATACAATACAAATACATATTTGGACAATCTTGATTAAAAATCCTATGAAAAAAGGCCCATACAAGAAAAACCATATACAAAGAAAAAAATAATAGACAAGGAGGATCTTGGTTACATATCTAGCACATATACAATACAAATACATATTTGTAAGCAATCTTGACTACAAATCCTATGGTGGTCCATTTTTTGGAGTGTGGATAGACACTGAGAGGGGGGGTAAATCAGTGTCTAATAGACAGACCTAAAATTTTAAACCTTTTACACTTTGGCAAAACTTTTAGGTTCAAATATCCTTTCTATTGACAACAAAGCAGAGTAATCACTTTGAGAACATTCATGAAAAGAGGTAAGCAAAGATATGACAACATTAATTCAGTTCATTTAGACAACTTATGTGAGATATCTTGCATTTACAAAAGATGTGATTGACATTGTTTAACAACAAAACAGGTGCAACTCATAAAACCATGCACATGAAGACCAACATCTTTAAATCACATTAAGACCACCAAAGCAGCTTTATGTGACACTGCAATAACTGTGCAATTGAATGACATATAAAGAGCTTTATTACATTATGATAGATTGAAACATAACAATCTTGAACTATGAAACAATGAATGAAATTTAATGTGATAAACTAAATGCTTTTCATCACAACATGCAAAATGTGTTTGGTTACACATAAATTTTAAACCAGTTTGCAACATATGACTGTGAAAGTACTTGTAACAATAGAATACTGCAGAAATAACAACTGATGACAAACTTTAATGCATCTGATAACTTATGAAAGTTAGATAAACATGAAAAACAATCACACAAAGACTCATCGCATAACACATTATATTTCCTGAGTGGAAAACCCTCTTGGGGAATAAAAACCACTCGAAAAACTTTCACTTTATTCACTTAGAGCATCAACTCTACAAAGTTCAAGAGCACCAACTCCACACAAATTAGAAGCACCAACTTCCTCAGTTACAAGAGAACCAACTCCTCCATTTTTCAGGAGCATCAACTCCTCTACATTTTTCAGGAGCACCAACTCCTCTACATTTCAAGAGCACCCACTCCACAAAGTACAATGAATAAACAATTACAGTATACTATCAAAACCCTAGAAGTGCAAATGTAGTCCTAGAATCTCAACAGTAGACCATAAGGATTTTCAATGTGCACATTGAAGATTGTTGTATGAGAATGACAACATCTTCCCAAATACAATAATCTCAGTAACAATATAGAGATTTTCAATGCAATACAACTTCTGGACTGAACATCATTTTCTTTTTCCTTTCTTGCAGATCAGCTCAGAAAATACCACAAAAATCCTTCTTAAATAAAATGCATAAGAATATTTGCATACAGTTTTTGTAATCTCGAGTTAGGGTTTAAAAAGAACAACCCTAAAACAATTATTTTAAACAAACCCCTTAAAAAAAAAATTAGATACAACCCATAGATCTTCTTTTCCTTTTCTCATTTTTAAACAAACTCTTAATCCATGATAACGAAATCACTTCATTACCTGGTAATATTTTCTTAATCTCAAATTCAAATATTTTAAGAGAAGTAAACACACTTTTGAGCTTCAAGAAGCATTAACTACCTTTACTTACTTTCTTCAAAAACAACATAAGTAATACTTGATCAAAAAAATACTAGACAAAGATTGATGGAGTCAACCACAACTGCCCAGCTAAAGAAGCCATTGTCACTTTCTTAACAACTACCAAGCTCTTGTTGGCTCACAATCTGATATCCATGCTTGTAACTAACTCATCTAACTCCTCAAGTGTCAGCCAAGAAGAACAGAATTACAATTGTGGACACAATATTCTCATGGTGGCTAGGGTTCCAAACCCTTCAACAATAATATTGCCTTAACTTTCTTTCTTTCAAGTATGTCGAGGACTTTATCAAACATAATGATGTTTTGAAGTTTGAAGCAAATCAAACAAAATGATTAATAAACCATTATTATGTTTTTAAATTTGATGATAAGTCTTTAGCCATGTATGTTGACAAAATCATTCCAACCATTCACTGACGATGCCAAGTCACAATAAGTGAAATGAAGTCACATGAGTGTTGAGTCCCAAAAAGTTTGATTTAAACTCAAAACATTAATCAACAATATTGATCCTTAATATCATTGCCAAGGGTTTTAAAAAAGTCTATTCCACTAAAATCCACCCCATGCCTTTATAACATGCTTTGATACTCATTAGGAGTATAAAGTAAGCAAAGTTTTTTTTTACAAGAAATGTCGATGGTGTAAACACCTTTCCATTGTTCATGCCAATGAAAGTCAATAATAAACCAAGGCTCTTATAACCACAAAAAATACCAATATAATGTGATCAAATATCAACCAATAATAATGCCACTCAAATACAAAATACCATGCAAGCTGATCACAATGTGGTTATGTTTAGTATTCAACCTTACAAAGTGACTTGAATAATGTCACTTGTATATTTTTTAAGATGACCAAGCAAGATTCCAAAAACAAGCTGTCAAAAGCCTTGTAACATTGTATGCTTTACCATGTATCAAATGTTGGCACACTATGTGTCTGTTTTGTGCAAACATAAGATGTGCCACTCATATATCATTTGGATTTTCAGCCCAAGGAAAAACAAATGCACAAATGTATAAAGAAATATTATACTTTAAATGTATCTGCTAGTATGTGTAAGTCATTGTGCATAGTGACTAAGATACCTGTTCAATAAACAAATGTCATTATGTATACCATGTCAACAACCATATACCTAATATGTGCCATATACCTGATCTTGAAATCATGAAAAGGATAAATCTGACTTGTAGCACCATGTTAAAAAAGTAATAACAATATCAATAATCAACATGTATCAAAAGCTGAAGCATGGAAATCTGAGACCTGTAATTGCATTCCATGAACCATGTGTAACAACCATGTATATCAACTGTGACATCAACTGTAATCAACATAAGAACATGTATGTCACCATGTACATCTATCACCAAAGCTTGTTTTTTCATCAAAACCCAACATATATCAACAAAGCTTGTTTTGTCATCAAGGACAAACAATAACAATAAACAACTGAAAGCCAACACCATTAACATTAATGTGAGCATGAGGCTGATTTTTATCAATAAAAGCCACAAGAGCATGAGGAGGAGGAGGATTGGGGTGATGAGAAATTAGATATGATAGCATGTGAAAGACCTCAATATTTTCAATCTTATCCCCACCAATTTTTTTAAAATGTGAATGCATTGAGTTGGCAAGTGTGATGGTGTAATCATTGTGCAGAACATGTTTGATAGCATTAAACTCATGACAATGAACTGTTGGAGAATTTTCAATATCCTGGTGTTTAAACAACCCTCCAACCAATGCATGATCAATGAATAGGTTATATTTTGTCATAGCAAAGTGAAAAGACTCTTTGGATATCATATGATCTTTCACATAATCAAAATCCATTCCTTTTACTATATCAATATCCTAGATGAGATCCATTACATTGGAGATGCACATAGACATTACCTATGAGGGATAGATAATGTGAGGGAAGTCAAAAAATAGGTTCCACCCACTTACATTTTACAAATCTTCCTCTGTAATTTCATTGTCAATACAAAAAAATAGCCATCTCATTTGAGTTGAAACCCATTGCACTAGAAACTCACATTTGTGGATGGGAAAGAAAAATTGCTTGTTAATCTAGAAACTCCATCACTGCAAGTTCTTGTGTGAGAAATAAAGCACTGCCCCACTTTAAAGAAGGTTAACACAAATTGAAATTATTGAATTGTCCTTTTAGCATCATATCACAAATTTTGTGAATTTAGTTAATAATTACCAAGAATGTTGGCTTGATAATCTTAAGTCACACTTGTGGGAAATGAAAGTCACAAATATGGCTGGAGCATGTGACATCTGATTGCTTACCCATTGAGCCAAAAAAATTATGAAGGGACATTTCATGAATGTTGTTCATGTCTTATAATTTCATATTATTTTGGGAAGAGATGGATTTTAATGTTGTCAATTCTATCACCATTGCAAGCTAGTCACATGCAATATTAGCCATGGCATCAACAAAATTATTACCTTCTCTATAGTGATGTGTAAATTCATAATGATCAAACTGATTATCTCCCACACGTACTCAAGGATGTTTTGAATATGTCAATTGCACGGGGATCTCTTTTTTAGAGCATTAATAATATTTTTTCACTCACCTTCAATTATTATTCAATTTATTTTAGGACCATTTTTAGACTATATAATATAGCTTGAGTCTCTACTATGTTGTTGGTACCGTCTAGGAGTTTGATTGCTATTCTCAAATGACTCTTTCCATTTTTGTCTCTAATGACACAACCAACCCTTGATTTTCCTAGGTTGCCTTTAGAGGATCAATCAAAATTTAGCCTTAATAAATATCTTTGAGGAGGTATCCAATAGATTTCTACTATTTTGATCTTTTGGATGGAACTAAAGGGATAATGTATGGTTGCAGATATTGCCACTACTTCAAAATACTTGTATCCAAGAAGTGAAGGGGCTATTATGACTAGATTTATTTTATATTGACAATGCTTTTATGCATAATTTTTGTGTATGAATTTTATTCAAACAATTTTTCCTTATATGTACTAATGTCAAATGTGTGTCATTAAGATGGGGGATAACTAAGCATAAGATGGTTGATAATTAGAACCATTGTATGTAGAGGTAGTTCAAAGACCTTATTCCTAGTAATGACAATCTTAGCACACTGAACTAAATTCATTAGAGTAAGTTCATATATATTTTTGTTGAATTTCAATTACATGGTCTTCCTTTATTAGTCTCACCCTTCATTTATTTGGGTAAACTATCTTCCAAGTTTGGGAAACCCCCAAGCAAATACCTTGTTGATGTATATGTCAAAATGGTCGTGTCTAGTATTTGAATAGATTATCTTAACTTAGAAAGTGCAATTTTTCATATTGATAGCTAAAATCATAAGAGAACTACATGTTACTTTGATCACATTTGGAAGTGGGTGTGTAGGAAATCCTTGGGCAAAGGACATGTCCCTATGACCCAAGTCCATAAGGGATGCTTGAAGGAATAGTTCTAAGTAAATATTTGTTCCTAAACTTGATTATCTCTCTCATTTCAATGTGCTTCAGGTTGAGGCTAAATATGTATTAGATGGTAGTGATCTCAAATTCTAATTAATATTTCTACACTTTATAGGAATAAGATAATAGAAGGTAATCCATCATAATAATTCTTATGTATACTATGAGGTTTAGGGTGTTTGTCTTTCCAAAATCTACTCCAACATTAGATAAGAATCTAAATGAACATTGTCATCATGGTTTGTGTTGAGATGAATGTGGCATAATTCCATTAATCTTATCTAAACTAAAATCATTAGTGTTTATGCATATTGAGCCCTATGACCTTGTGTTTTAGATTAATGAGGAGTATGTGAAGGTATAAGTTAGCCTTCAAACCTAATGAGGTCTATTTTTCCAACGAATAAGGATAAGACAAACTTGGCCATGATTTTTCTATGGATGAGTTACAGAACATACTAACTTTTATTTAATGATGATGTTGAATTAAGCCATTATAATTTGAGGGTGTGAACAACTCTTAGTATGTATGGATGGTTTGCTTGCTCTAATTATACACTTGTATTTATGTTGAGTTTAGGACTAAGTCCTTAGGATTGCCTTTTCTAACTATGGGAAATTAATGGAAAGTACTACCAGTATGGTATGATGTTTTATCTTTATTTGGTGGAATAATTGGGTGCTAAGCCCTATGATTGGAATATACCAAAAATGTTTGTACTTGGAAGTAGAATATTGTCTAATATTACATGTATGAATTTATTTTTTGTCTATTAAATTTAATATTTTCCAAATAATAATAGAATAAAATAAATGGCTTTTGAGACTAGTTATGAGTTTTTACTTATGCATTTGTGTCCAAATAGAGGCCACTTGCAGGGGTTCAATGTGTTACTTATAGGTTGGATTTTGATTGCAAGAATTATATAGTTTAGTGGGACCCTTTGGGGTAACATAACCAAATTAACTAGCCCACAGTTGTAAACCCTTTAGACAATATACATATTAGATCAATGTTTTCTACCCTTTCATGTCCCAATAATGAATTGAGATTGATATAAGAGCTAACTTATTAGCATCATGACTAGGGTTGAGTAAGGGAATTTACGAGGGCATAGGTAGAGGATAATTGACCTCTTAATAGAGTTTGTACCACTCATCTTGAGGTGATCATGAAAATTGTAAAACATATGACATGCTTACAAATAAGCTTATCATTGCTCCAATATGATAGTAGTCAAGGAGCATGTTTTGCTAAAAGAAGTGTTCAACCATATTAGCCAACTCTCACTAGTAGCATGCTAGTGATAGATGGAAAAAGTTAACCAATTTCATATGATTAAGATATGATTTCAGCAATGGCATGTAGGTAATGGATACCAAGATCTACCCATCTCAAGAGTTTAGTATCAATGGATTGGTGGATTAGAAGAAATGTGTGTGTCTACCTAAGGTATGGTTTCATGGTTTTTTATTGTTAATTGAGTCTAGGTGATTGATAGTATAGGCACTAGTATTGGGTTAGTAATAAGACCATAGGACATCCGAGTTATGTAACTTATATTGTTGTATGATGGAATACATGATTAATGAGTTAAAAAAAATATTATTATTAGCCTTAGGTGATTTGTATTGTTACACAAGTACATCTTATCCAATGATGATCACAAGTAGTATGGAATGCTTTCCTATCATCACAACTAGTGTGAAGAATTGAAGAGAAGGATGGGGCCCACGATGTAGTATGGGATGCATCAACATTCATTTTCTAGCTAGGATGCATTAAAAGAGTTTGTTAGTGAATTTAGTGATATCTTTCATGAAGTGCCTATTGTTTAATCAATTTAATATATACAAGTGAAATAAAAATAGTTGTCTTAGGAAGGATATCTCTTAGCATTGTTTACATAGATAGTATGCTAGTTTAATTTTCATAAATATACTAATAAATTAGAAAATATATAAATAATTGAATCAAAATTATAAATAATTAAAATAAAAATAAATAATTTATTAATTTGGTTTTCTATTTCTATATAAAATCAAGTATTATTATTTATAAATATAAAACTCAAAAGAAAAAATAAAATAAAAACTTTACCTCTTTTCAATATTGTTTAGTATTTTTATGTATAGAGGCTTTCACTTCACCCATGCTTCTCAACTAAAAATTATTGTATTAACATTATTTTATTGTTAAGTATTTTTTTTTGATATGCAAGGTGGTGATTATATTGATAATATAGAAATTTACAAACATTTGCTAAGCAGGAATTATAGGTTCGTCCAGGACACAAAATCAAACAAAAAAAAAATACCTAACTAGGAGAAACATCAAGATTTTCGCCATACAGTCCCATTGCGAGAAAAAAGCTTTGAAGTGAAGGATTTATATCAGAGGCCGAGCCTCATCAAACAAAAAATAAATTACATACTGTTAATGCTTGAATCTACCAGAATTTAACAAGTTGAAACCCAAAAAGAAACCAAGAGTGAATGTCAACCAGCACAAGACATGATTCACATGAAGCCGTTTAACTCTGCAAACCTAGTGAAACCATCCAACCACTCCAACCCTTCCACCGACACCAGCTTCAGCTTTCACTTTAGGAAATCCACCGCCACATCTACAATCTTTCTGTGCCTTGATAATGCAGGCCCTTTAATGTCTAAGAGAAAGGGAAAAACTTTGACAGCTTCATTTGAATCCCATAGAAGAGCCAAGTCGGCAGGGCGCAGAATACCTTTACCTATAAAGGCCGCCTTCAGTGTCATTTCAAGATCGCCGAGCAAATCATCCCGGAACAGGCGAACCATCATCTCCTTGGCCTCTGCCTTTGAGGTGTCCAGGTCCAGAAGCACAACAAGAAATCGAGAGGAGATATGTGCAGTGTCTCTGGAAAATTCTTTCCTTTCTAGGTGTCCTTTGCCTAGGACCATTTTAACAGCAACAATTGACACCGGATCATCCATGAGCAAAATGCGCTTTAACCTCTGGTTCGTAACTTCTCGAAAGGCAATCTGCCTCTCTGTGGCCACCAAAGAAATTGGTGTGTCGACGCCGAAACTTTCCAGACCTTCCGTCGAGATGTGGATGATGAATTTTGACTTTGACGTTCGAGCCATTTGCAAGTCTTTGACAGTCGTTCCCTGCAAAAAAAAATAGAAGACAAAACCAAAATGCGAAACCCATGCTTTAGAAATGACTTCATTAGTTCATTTAATACGCCCGAATGATGATCAGTTAGGCCTTCGCACACGAAACTGGATTATGGCGAAGCAAAATCGTCCTTGTCATGAATAAAGTTACGGCCTCCGACCATCCAACTTAAAACCATTATCAATGAAATTGATGTGAGTTGCCACTCGGCCTGTCAGCAAACAATTCTTGGAGAGTCATGCCCAACGTGTCACACTGACAGCGCAATGAGAACTGAGCCAAGCATGCCCCCTGTCCTTCTCCAGAAGTACCGCAAATTTCAAGAGCTTCCGATAAAACAAGCAAACAACTCCTTCCTTCGGCTAAATTTAGGAAATTGGAAGTGACAAGACCATGCCACAACCATTATCTTCATGTTCATCCCATCCGCCACCTCATGTCCACCCCGGACACTGTGTGCCCAAGTGAGGGGCGAGGGGGAGCCCACCCTACCACCCACTAGGAATTACGTTAAATGACATTCTTTGAAACCAGGACCAACTACTCCCAAATTAGACAAAAGATCAGCTTCAGTATTACCTTCCCTAAGAGTGATTTAACATAACTTGCTCAAAATTGCTTAACTATTCTATTGCCGCCTCCAAAAAAAACCCTAATTTCCAATTGTGAATCTGCCTTGTCCTTAAAGCATTAATGACAATTGTTGAATCACCTTCGATAACCAAATTTTTGATGTCTAATTCTTTGCTGAGTTTGAGACCAAGCAGAAGAGCTTGAAATTCTACTGCATTATTGGTTCCATCAACAAGAGGCTGAGCTAGTTTCCCCAGAATCGAGCCTGTGCACGTTCTTATTATGCAACTAGCACCAGACGGACCCGGATTCCCTTTGGAGGCACCATCAAAATTTAATTTGACCCACCCCAACTCAAGGGGGATCCACTTTGTTTTTTTGCGTTGTTCCGCAGTGGTTGCATTTCCTGAGCAATCCAAAGGAGGGGATTTGATTCCAAACCATTGTTTCATGATCCATGCATCCCATTTGGTGAAATTGAATTTCTTTTGTTTCTCCAACAACTGTGAATTAAAGAGTTCTACAATGCTTGCCTCTATCTTGCACTGAAGCCTTGGAATTGACATCTCTTTATCGTGAAAAAGACGTCTATTTCTTTCCTTCCACACTTCCCATAAAAGAATTGAGGGACTCATTTTCCATAGATCTCTAAAGATGGAGCTATGCTCGTTGCTTGGCCAATAATTTAAACATTCTAATAGGGTGAATAGGAATGCAGTTGACCACTTCAATTTTGTGCACAGCCAACACCACAACTGCTGAGTAAATGTGCAATTCAAGAGTAAGTGGTTCACAGTCTCCTCTACTTCTTGACACAGAGGGCATCTGGATGGGCCATGATAACCCAGTTTAATAAACCTGTCGCCTGTGAGAATTCTGCCTTGAGTTGCCGCCCATGTGAAAATCCCAGCTTTCGGTAAGCAAACCTTGTTCCAACAGAGGTTGCGAGGAAATTCAGATTTTGTTTCAGCTGAGGATGATAGCAAGTTGTAACCTATCTTGGCCGAATAGGCCCCATTTGGTGCAACATCCCACCTTAATCTATCTTCCCCCATTCTAGCCCATAACCTTCACCTTGCCATCTCCCTCTCATATAAATCAGTTTCTTGATCTCCCAAGTTCAAGCATCTCACTGATTTCCATTTCAAAAAACCATCCTCAGCAGTTTCCGCGAAGTCAATATAATCCCTAACTTTCGATCCCCAGATTTGCATAGTCATCTCCTTTATTCTTGAAAGTTATGGGATATTTGCTAATGCTGAGTGGCCTTCCCATGAGTCTTCCTAGAATAACGCCTCCTTACCATCCTTCACCTCCCAGGTAAGGAAGTTAGATATTAGTTCTCTGCAATTTTTGATAAAGTTCCAAATCTGGGACCTAGAAGGAAGGGTTTTTGCAGCAAGGAAATAATTCGGATCTGGAACCAAGTATTTCACTCTTACAATCTTTACCCATTTGAGATCAGGTCTGGAATGAATAATCCAAGCAAGTTTTTCCCCCAAAGCCTTATTTTGCCTTGAAACGTTTCTTAAACCAGTCCCATCATTCTCCCTCTTCTCACAAACCTTTTGCTAATTTATGAGTGGGATTTTCTTTTGTTCTGAACTGCCTTTCCAAAAGAAGTCCTTCATTACCTTATTTAAATCTTTGCTCGCTCCACTGGATAACTGTAGACAAGACATCATATATATTGGGAGGGCAAAGATTACTGATTTCAACAAAGTTAATCTTCCTGCCCAAGAAAGCCATCTATTCTTCCATGAGGATATTTTATCTTTACTTTTAGTCACCATTGAGCTCCATGCACTGTTACTTTTGATACCTTTTTCCAGTGGGAGTCCTAAAAATTTGCATGGCAGTTGCCCCATTTTGAATCCTAGAATTCTCAAAATTTGAACCTCATTAGGACAGTTTGAGTTGAAGAAGAAAACCTCTGATTTGGCCTTGCTTACTTCTTGCCCTGAAGCCCTAGAATAATCTTCAAGCAATTTTTTGTACCTTTGTGCCTCCTTTGTCGTTGCTTCACCAAATAGCATTGTATCATCTGCAAATTGTTGGTGTGTGATATTAGGTAGACTACTAGTTACTTGCAGGCCTTGAATCTAGCCGGATCTCCTTGCATTTTCAATCGATCTCCCTAGTGCTTCAGCCATTATTATGAACAAGAATGGGGATAGAGGATCCCCCTGTCTCAACCCTCTTGAGGCTGTGAAGTATCCTTCCAGGGAGCCATTTACCAATATTGAGTATCGCGGGCAAGCCACCCAGCCAAAGATCCAATCTAACCATTCCTTCTGAAAACCGAAAGCTTCCATTACCTTAAAGAGGAATCTCCAACTCACTCTATCATATGCTTTTTTGATGTCTAATTTCAACAACATGGCTGACTCATTCAGTTTTTGAATTGAATGAATAACTTCTTGGGCAATGATTACCCCATCAAGGATTGAGCGATCTGGGACAAAGCTTGTTTGTTCCTCAGATATAATAGAGGGAAGAATTTTCTTCAGTCTGTTGGCTACAACTTTAGCTAGTATTTTGTAAATTGTATTGCATAGCGATATTGGGCGGAAGTCTTCCCAATAGTCAGGTTTCTCTTTTTTTGGAATAAGAGCTAGTAGAGTGTTGTTCGCTTCCTTTAAAACCCTTATGTTCAATCTGGAGTCTTCAATGGCTTCCCATATTTCCTTTCCCAAAAAGTGCCAACATTTCTGAAAAAAACCGGCCGGGAAACCATCTAGACTGGGGGCCTTTTTTGGCTGCATCCCAAAAATTGCCTCTTTCACTTCCTCTTCAGAAAATTTAGCATTCAATGCTCTCATTTGGGCTTGAGAAACCAATTTCGGTATAAATTGCAAGGAGGCATTGTGAGCTTGCCAGTTTGAACCTTCCCAATCATTGAGCAAATTCTGAAAATAATTTACCGCTGAGACCTTGATATCCTCCAAATCCTCCAACAATCTGCCATCCCCATCTTTCATGCAAGAAATTATGTTGAATTCCCTTCTTGCTCTTGTGGAATTATGAAAAAAATTATAGTTTCTATCCCTTGATTTTAACCAGACTTCTCTAGATTTTTGCCTCCAGAAAATTTCTTCTTTGGCCAGTAAGTCATTAAGCTTACTGTTAAGAGCCTTTTCTTTCATGTAGCAAGCTTCATTCATCCCACATTTCATAATTTCATCTGCTAAGAATTCTAATTCTTCCTCGATTTGCACTTTCTCTTCGAAATTTTTTTTAAAGCTAACTTTGTTCCAATGTTTTAAACGCTGCTTTAGATATTTTAACTTTGTGGTCACATTGAATAAGCTTGAGCCCTCCGTAGGGCATTCCTTCCACCATTGTTCAAGTAAATCCATCACTCTAGGATCCTTAAACCACATCATTTCGAATTTGAAGGGACATTTGATCGGTCCCTTCTCCCCATCTAAGTGTAGTTGAACTAGGAAATGGTCAGAGCCAGTTCTAGAATTTATCTTGCTCTCTAAGGAAAAAGGAAAGGAGCTCAGATTTCCTTTGAAGAAAAAATGATCTAATTTTTCCGCAATACTACCAAACCCTTTTCTACGATTCGTCCATGTGAAAGTACTATTGCTTATGGGTATTTCCAATAAAGAGTTTCTCTCCACAAAGCTACATAAATCCTTTTGGGACTGAAGAGCTTTACCTAATCCCCCTTTCTTGTCTTCCATTCTAAGAATGGCATTAAAGTCCCCACCTAAAATACTGGGGTCCTAATGCAAGTCTTGCAAAATACCATCCAATTCTTGCCATACTACTCTTTTCTGAACACACATCATGGGGCCATACACATTTTTCAAATTGAAATGAAGGTTCGAGATTAAGCTTCTTACCTTACAAACCATCCAATGTCGGCTCGAGTTCAACACTTCTAATAAGACTATCTGGGGTTTACAAATGTTCAGCAAACCTCCCGAAGCACCTTCCGCTTCTGAGCCAGTCCATTTCCAAGACTTCAATTTCCTACCAAATTTCTCCAGCGCTGACCTGCCTAATTTTGTTTCTTGGAAAAGGAAAATTTCTGCTTGACTCACTTCAATGTGGTGCCTAATTAGGTTCCACTTGTTAGGGGCATGTAAGCCCCTAACATTCCATGTTAAGATTTTCATTGTTGTTCAAGAAGGGCACCACCCTTCCCTACTTTTATCATAGTGTCGATTTTTTGTTGACCATTGGCTTCACCATCCTGCTTTCTCTTCTCTTGATTAGGGATTCTACCCTGCTTTTTTTGATCCCCACAGTTTGGAGTTAATTTGAAAATATCCCTTCTATGAATTCCTAAACGAGATTTAGCCTCCTGAAGATCCTCAGTCAACTTCCGCTTTTTGCCTGATTGTGGGCTTAACAACTCTGACATGACTTGATCGTCTGGCTCCCAAGTTTCCTCTAACCCGTCTATGCTGAGACCATCCCCCAATAGCCCTGACTTTGATTTGGCCGCCTCTGCTAATTCCACTAATTCCTTCCCAACTTCTATCAAAGAATCTAACTCAACATTCAGACAGCTATCCCCCATAATTTCTAGAGTCTCAAAAATTTTATCTTCTAACTCCTCAAACTGCAGCTCCCTCCCCTTCTGTTCTTCTTGAGGCACCTGAGTTCCATCACTTTCATCCATTAAAGATGGATTAAAAGTCCCCTTTGATGTAACTCCTCCCTTAGGAGTCAGATTATCATCATTTACTTTAGGAGAGGCCCGAACAGCCACAGTCGGTGACTGTTCGCATACACCCTTTGGCGAAATTAGGGTTTCAGAGATAATTCGGGCTGACATTCGGAGATTCGCCGATGGGGTCTCCAGCGAACACGATTTCCTTGCCTCTTTATTGCTTACTCTACATCCCAATGTGCACACCAGATTGTTGTGCATTAAAGAGTCCCGTTCTAACTTTTGAACCCAGGTCCCATAGTCCGTTATCAGTTCAATCTCGCTCCAAATCATCCTTTCTACATTATTTTCCACACAGATGCGCACATAAGTTTGATTTTTCTTAGCTAATTTCCTTTCTTCTGCACAGACAAAAGTACCCAGATGATTCCCTATTTTCTCAAGAATGGAGGGAGCCCAATATTCCTGAGGAAGGTTTGGTAAGTTGTACCAATCTTGTTGGAATTCCAGCACATGGGTCATTGGATCAAAACCCACTGACCACTTCCTTAAATAGAAGCCGCAACCATCTAAAACCCAGACCCCACGAACTATTTGGTCTTTGATATTTCTGGTAGGGCAGACTACCAAGAAAAAATTATTTTGAAGCATTTTAAGTTGCAAATCAGAGCCCCAACAATCTTTCCACCATTTCTCTAAATATTCCCAGTTGAGAACCTTTCCAAACCATTTACCAAACAAACCTAAATGTTCTAACCTCAAAACCTCAGCTTGTAGTTTCGAGGAGCTGATGACTACTTTGGTTCTTCTGCTTTTTGCTTCTTTGGGCCAGGATGAGCCATGAGTTCCCTTTACGCCCTTTGACCTATCTTCCCGAACTTCCTCCCATTCCTTGGCCGAGGACTTTTTTTTTTGCCATTCCATTCCTCCCCTCCCAAGCCTAGCTTTAGTGTTCTTTCTTGAAACTTGTCTACCCGGACGCGAGAAATCATTTTGCCCCATTTTTGATTCCTGTTGTTGCCTAGGTCTGCGAAATTCTTCGTTACTATATTGTCCATGCTTGTTCCTTCCTCGTGCAAATCCAACAATATTGTTCTAAAAATGCTCGTGACCCGGTCCCTCAGAAAAGCGACCATTCGATGCCATAATCTGTGGTCGGGCCCATCAATCTTTCCTCCAAACATGCTCAAGATTCCCAGATCTGTTCACGCTGGGTCCCTCACCTCCTCTGCCCCCATGCCGAAACTTTTCCGACTGTTGTTTTTCGCCATGACTGTTGCAGAGCTCCATCTTTTTTTTCTAGGCATATATATATTTTATTGTTAAGTATTAATATTAATTTAATATTATATTTATATTAAAATATTTTTGCAATATTTTTAATTAGTAGAAAATATATTATATTAACATCTCTTTCCTTATTATAATAAAAATATTTTACTAATATTGCTAATATATTATAATATTTATCATCTTGTTCTTGATTTTTAATATCACTTTTCAAAGTTAATTTTTTATTAATATTTTTACTATATTGTATCTATTTTCTTATATTTATTTTTATATTAAAATTGTTACATTATGATTATTACTATTATTTATATTTATAGAATTTAATTAATATTTTTATTTAATTTCACCTTTTTGTAAATTTTAAATATTATTAATTATGTATTATTATAAATACAAAGAATCGTGTAATGTTATATTATTAATAGTATTAACATTTTTCTCTTATATTATGCAAGTACATTATTTCTTTATTCTTCCTTTTATTATTAATACTTATATTCTCTAACTTTTGTTTATGTGTGTTTTTTTCATTATAAATTTCTTGTTATTATTATTATTATCTTTATTTGTAATTACTTCATTGTTCATGTTCTTTTCATTTATTTTTGTCTTTATTGAGTAGTTTATTAAACTCTTCTATAATCTATTTCATCTTTTTTTCATCTTAATGATGAATCATTTAATATGATTGAAAATGTGTATGAAAAAGACACCCAATTAATTTTAAAAACATTCTAACACAAACATCATTTTATTATTTAACTTTTCAACATCTTTATTAATATTTTCTATCTAGGAGAAAAAGATGAGTCTAAAAAATCCAAAGTTAAGCTTACAAGAAATTGTAAAGTAGACATGTTGAAAAGGTGTTAGAATTAGCATATAAGGTCTAAGAAGAACCCCCAAAATTGATCCTTAAGGTTAGCTCACTCAACTACCACTTTAGGTCGTCTAGGTTGTGGGTTCCACTCTTGATTTGTCTGTGGTGTGGATGAGAGTTTGTTGCACATTGCTCAAGAGATTTAAGGTGGGGCTCACCGTGTAAACAACTAAGCTCCAAATCATTGGGCTAAACTCTCCAATCCTCTCAATAATATATCATTATCATTGTGAACTCTAAAAAGTTGTCTTTAATTGTTTTTTAATGTCAATTTCATGAATTTTGAGTTGTTTGATAGTAGGGGATGCAATCAGCTCTGTGCAAGAATTACAGACATTTAAGACGAGATCAAAGAGGTTGAATCTAACAAAATCCACAAACATTTTAAGTTTTCTGACGAGATTTTGGTAGTAACAGACATTGAAATTCAAATGTCGTCTCGTGGCGTTAGGGTTTCTTAGCACAACCAAGATAACTAATCAAGCACAATTGCAACACAATTTCATGACAGCGACAGTATGATGATCTTAGATGTCATTCAACACCATTGCAACACAATTTCATGACAGCGACAGTATTTCCAATTTCTGAAATAGTCGGTAGAGAAAAATGAAACAGGCTACTGACTCTATTGTTAGTTGGCTTCTAAGGTGAGAGGAAGAAGGTAAAATGGGGTAATCTCCAGGAACAATGAAATCAGTGGGAAAATGGGTGAGAATGCTTTTGATGAGTGTGAGTTAGGCGATATGTTCCACAATGTCTCAACAAAATTGAGTGGCATGCAAGTTGTGGTTGGTGTTTACATTCAATGCGGGGAAGAAGATGAGACTGCCACTATTTCAAAATTATGGTATCTCAAGAAGTGAAGGGGCTATTGTGACTAGATTTTTTATATTGACTAGGTTTTTATGCATAATTTTTGTGTATGAAATTTATTCAAATAATTGTTTCTTATATGTACTAATATCAAATATGTCATTAAGATGGGCGATAATTCAATACTCAACTAACCATAAGATGGTTGATAATTAGAACTATACAATATCTTATTCCTAGTAATGATCATCTTAGCACATTGAACTAATTCATTAGAGTACAAGTTCATATATATTTTTGTTAAATTTCAGTTGCATACAGTCTTCCTTTATTAATCTCACCCTTCATTTATTTGGGTAAACTATCTTTTAAGTTTGGGAAACCCCCAAGTAGATACCTTCTCTTTGTCGCGAAATTCTTGTGCCTTTTAATCTGCATTAGATAAAATTCTGCTTTTGAAAATTTCTCTTACACTTTTTTTACAATTACAATCATTTGTGTGTGTTTTTTTGTTTGTGCAATGGGGAGTAGCAATCGTTGTAAGAGAAAAGGTAAAAGAAAACTAATAGCAGATGAAATTGAAGCATATAGAGCAAAAGATAGAGAAAGTCATACGAAAAGAAGACAAGGTATGAAAAATATTCAAATTGAAACTTCTTCTACACCGATAAATGTTAATTCAAATGAAGATGAAATAGAAATTGAAAATATTGAACATCATATTGAGAATGAAAATGTTGTTCAAAATGTTATTGAAAATGAAATTGTTATTGAAAATGAAAATGTTGTTGAAAATGAAATTGTTATTGAAAATGAAAATGTTATTGAAAATGAAAATGTTATTGAAAATGAAATTGTTATTTTAAATGAAAATGTTGTTGAAAAAGAAATTGTTATTGAAAATGAAAATGTGGTTGAAAATAAAATTGTTATTGACAATGATAATGCTGTTGAAAATGAAATTGTTATTGAAAATGTTGAAAATATTGAAAATATTAATAACATTGAACTTGAATGGATAATTTTGTATTGTACGAGCGGGATGGGTGAGCAGGAACGAGGTTTTGAATTTTTTGGCCGACAACGGGTGTCTGGTTCGAAGGCAGTTGGGTTAGTGCCGGGGGGTGGTCTTTCTGGGGATGCGATAGGGGAGAATGCAAGTGACGAGTAGGAGGGAGTGGCTTCCAAGGACTTGGGCCCAGAGAAACGAAGGGACCTAGGTGGAAAGGTGTCTTCAAATGGTAAGTTGTCCTCTTGCTCTTCTCTGAAGGACGAGGCTTGTGGGTCTAGGTCTCTGGGAAACTAGGGCACGGATAAAGTTTTGAGAGACCAGTCATGGAAGGATTCAAAGAGGAAGTGGGTTACACTGTTTGGAACCAAGCTTGATGGTAAGTCAATCTTTCCTTCGGTTAGCAATATTGCATCCCCTTCGAGTGGGACGTTTGCTATTCTTGTTCCTAATCCAATGATTGATCATAACGTTTCTCTAATGGCATCTTCGTTGGTGGGAATATTTATGGGTCCAAGACCAAATATTGAAGTGGTCAGGGATTTTGTAAGGAAGAAGTGGAGAGTTAAAGGTCAAGTTGAGGTAGCGGCTTTGCCCAAGGGTTTCTTCTCCTTCGCTTTTTCTCACGAAGAGGACAAGCTAGCAGTTCTGTGTGGTGGCCCTTGGGTCATTGGCAAGTCATCTTTGGCTATTAAGAAGTGGTCCCCGAAAATGGACTTTTCAGATGCTTCTTTTGAAGTGATGCCTGTGTGGATTCGTTTACCAAGATTACCATTGGAGTATTGGAATGAGGATGTTTTTAGGGGAATTGCTAGCTCCTTCGGGGAGTTGTTATCCATAGACACCATAATTTCATCCAGAAAAAGGCTAGTTTTTACCAGAACCTGTGTGGGTATTACTCGGTCTATTAACCTGCCTTCATCGATTAAAATTGTGTCAAAACTAGGAAAGTGGGTTCAGACTTTAGAGTTTGAGACTCTTCCTTTTGTGTGTTTTACTTCTAAAAAATCTAGGCATTGGGCAAAGAAATTCCCAAACAATGTGTCTAAGCCTGACACTAAGACAACTTCCAAGGAGACCAAGATATGGAGGGCTAAAACGGTGGAGAAACGCCTAGAAGACGTGAATAGAGGGGACAAGAATATACTTGAGAAAGGTTAGGAAAATAGTGGGGAGTGTCGAATCCCTAGTCTGGAAGCTAACAATGTCGAGGAGCCTTTGAAAGGTAATGACAACCTTTTAGTTCCAGAAGGAGATGTTGATGATCATAACATAGCAGATTTGGTTTTGAGAACTATGGGTTCCTAGGGGGAGGATGTAAAGGCAGAAGGAGGGTGCAGTGAAAAGCAGGATGAAAGCTTGAATTTAGAAAAGTGGGTTCTAGACTCTGTAGAAGAGGGTTCAGAGGAAACATCTTGTTTTGTTCAAGGTAAGGCAAGTGGTGAGGAGGGCTCAAAGGAGGCTGGGGAGAAGATCATTCATTCGTCTTTCCAGGATGGTTCTCATAGTTCTTCGGAGATTGTGAAATCCACTTTTGGGAATTATGTGGATACCTGTATGGTGAGGAATGATGTGGGATATTCTCTGGTGAATAAAGTTTCTACTGCAAGTGTCTTCATGGATGGGAAATATTTCATGGGACTTGAGGATCTAGATCTTGAAGAGGATAGTTTATATACAAAAGTTGAAGAAGAGAAAAAAAGGAAACAACATAGTGGGGGTTTCTACAAGAAATAGATCAAAAGCGGATGTTGGAGTCCAAATAAGTTCGGGCAGAAAATCAACAAAGTGGCATAGAGAACAAGAATACATCCAAAATATTGTTGATGGGGTTCAAAGAACCATCCTGGATATTTGTCGAAGCAATACCCCATTAAAGAAATGAAGTTCATGTCATGGAATATTCAGGGGCTAAACAGTTCCCACAAACAAGATATTTTGCACAATTTTTCTAGGGACCATAAACCTGATATTTTAATTGTTCAAGAGTACAAGATGCCTAAAGATAGAGTGGAAAAGATTAAGATTTTCAAGAATGGTGGTGTGCAGGGTAGGAGTTTGGAGGGGGCTTCTGGAGGTTTAGTGAATTTTTGGAATCAGGATCATCTTCATGGTACTCCGATTTGGGAAAATGCCAATCATGTGGCTACCAGATTTAGGCATATCAGAGATGATTTCAACTGAATTTTGTCTAATATCTATGCCCCTAATAATAAATTTGCGAGAAGGAGTTTTTGGAAAAGACTTGAGTCTTTTAGGTTATGCTTTCCTAATGAGAATTGGATCATTATGGGGGATTTTAACACTCCGTTGCTTGTGTAAAAATTTTTTTGGGGGTTCTCAAATATAGATGGATAGTAAAGTGGACCTAATGGATTTTATCAACTCCCAAGGTTTGCATGATGTGGACCTCAAGGGGGCTACCTACACTTGGTCTAACAGGAGGGTTGGGAATGACCTTATCCAATTTTGAACAATTGGATGAAGGGTTATTTTTGTTCTTTAAATGCTCTGTCCAGAATCGGTTCAGATCACTTCCCTATAAGTTTTGTGGCTGACTCTATTTCAGGTAAGAGAAACTTGCCCTTTAGATTTGAAAGAATGTGGTTGTCTCATCCTAATATCTTTAACTGCATTCAAGAGTGGTGGAATATAAAGATTAGTGGTACTGCTATGTTTTGGGTGGCTAAGAAGCTAAGTGAGGTCAAAACCAAGGTTCAAATTTGGAATAAGGAAGTTTTTGGGGACATTTTTGCTACTAAGTCAGTTATTCAATATGACTTAAAGGATATTCAAGATAGAATTCAAAGAGATGGTTATGTGGGAGATTTCTTATTCAGAGAAAATGAAATCCTTACAAAATATCATGATATTATATCAAAAGAAGAGGAATATTGGAAACAAAGATCTAGATCAGTTTGGCTTTTGTCAGGGGATAAGAACACCAGGTTCTTCCACTTGACTACTATGAAACACAGGGTGTCCAATTGTATCACTCATATTTTGAAGAATGGTGTTAAAATTGAGGAGGATGAGATTAGGAATGAGGTCATCCAATTCTTTTCTAACCTTCTTTCTACGGAAGAGAGGTTGGATGTGAATGCTCAACAATCCCTCATAGAGGCTATCCCCAACATTCTGAATGAGCATCAAAATAGACTTTTGATTGCTATCCCTTCACCGGAAGAGGTCAGAAAGGTTGTTTTTTTAATTTTGAAGGGAATAAGGCCCCTGGTCCTGATGGGTTCCCTATGTTCTTTTTCCAAGTCTTTTGGGAGATAGTTGATGATGATGTGGTTAATGTTGTCAAAGAGTTTTTTGGATCCAGGAATTTATTGAAAGAGCTTAATGCTACATTTATTGTTCTTATTCCCAAGTTCCCTAGTGTTGATGCTTTTGATTTCTTCCACCCGATTAGCTTATGCAACTCCTTTTACAAAATCATTTCTAAAGTGGTTACCACTAGGCTTCTTGGGGTCCTCTCACTGTTGATTTCTCCTCAGCATAATGGTTTTGTTCCTGGAAGACAAATTTTGGACTTCATTATTACAGTTCATGAGAATATCCATTCTTTAGAAGTTTCAAAAAAATAAGGTTTTTTACTTGAGCTGGATATGTCTAAGGCCTATGATAGGGTGGACTAGGAGTTTTTGATAAAAGTCTTAAAATCTTTTGGGTTTTCGGAGAGATTTCTGAAGCTGATATGGGAAATGATCACAACTACCAGTACCTCTGTCATTATCAATGGATCTCCTTCACATTTCTTCAAAGTTTCTAGAGGTATGAGACAAGGATATCATGTGTCTCCTATTCTCTTTACCCTGATGGCAGAAATTCTGGGAAGGTTTCTGCACAAAAAAGTGATGGAAGGGAGTCTAAAAGGGTTAAAACCATCCTCGACGAACCTTTCCTATTCGCATAAGCAGTTTGTGGATGACACCATTCTTATGGGAAACTCAACAATTGGAGAAGCCAGAATTCTAAAGAGTTCCCTTGTGCTTTATGAGGAAGCTTCAAGGCAAAAAATTAATAGGGCGAAAAGTTCTCTTTTCTTTTTCAACACCCCTGAACATAGGCAAAGGAAGATTGTGAATATTTTAGGTTGTGTTGTTAATTCTCTTCCTTCCACTTACTTGGGGCTTCCCTTGGGCACCAAGCCTCTGGATTCATTCTAGATTTCTCTTGTGGATAGGTTTAATTGGAAGCTGGCGGGTTGGAAAGGGGCCCTTCTAAGCCAAGCTGGTAAAGTTATGTTGTTAAAGGCCTCTCTTCAAAATTTTCCTGTTTATGCTCTAAGTTTGTTTAAGATCCCTTCCAAGTTTGCTGAAATTATTGAAAAGATCCAAAAATGTTTCCTTTGGTCTGGGGTTGAGGAGAAAAAGAAGATTCCGTTGGTTGCTTGGGAGAATGTTTGAAAACCCAAAAATTATGGGGGTCTTGGGTTGAGAAGCATTAGAGTTTTTAATAAAGCTCTCTTGGTGAAGCAAGTCTGGAGAACCTTTGCTGATACTTGTGAATGGAATGCTATCTGGCACAACAAATATTTGTGGGGAGTTGAATCCTGTAGAGACTTTCTTAGTTCTCAGAATCTCCCTCTTGGCTCAACCCTTTGGAATAATGTCATCAAGGCTAGGGATCTTGTTGGTAAAGGTGCATTTTAGAAGCTTGGAGATGGTAAAAAAATCTTATTTTGGGATGATCAATGGATAGGGAATGAACCTCTTAGAAATATCCCTATCTTTAGGATCCATATGGAGGAATGAAAAACCAGATATGGCACTTTGGTTGGGGATTATTGGAGGAATAATCAGTGGGTCGGTATCTCTTCTATTAGTCTGGATCTTTGACCCCTGTAGTCTCTCCTTAACTCTATTGTGCTTAGTTCACAGGGCCAAGAGAATTATTTGGTCTAGAAGTTGTCCTCCTCAGGGATCTATTTTGTTTCTTTGGTGGTGGCTTCTTGTTATCAGTCATCCCCTTCTCTTGTGTGGGCAGAAGCTTGGGTGCACAACCTTATACCTAAAGTCAACGTCTTCGCCTAGATCCTTCTTTAGAATAAATTGTTGACTAATGAAAATCTTTGCAAGCATGGTTTCTCTTTCCCTAATAGATGTTATCTTTGTTGTGCGGAGACAGAGAACTTCAAATCTCTTTCTCCTCTGTCCTTTTGTCTATGATAACTGGTGTAGGATTTTGCAATTGTGGGATCTCAGCTGGGTTTTTCCTAGAACTATCTTGGATTTTTATAGCCAATGGAAGGCCCCGTCAAGAAACCAAGTGTTGAATCTACTTTGGAGATACATTTTCCCTCACCTAGCTTGGGGCATTTGGAAAGAGCGTAATAATAGAATCTTTCGGGATACAGCTCTTTCGAAGGAAATTGTTTCTGGTAAAATTATCAAAGCTGTGAGAGATAATTTCAATCTTCTCAATAGCAAATTCAAGGCTAAAGGAAGGGTTAGCTACCAAGATTATGAGCTTAGATTTGTTGATACTTGGAAGATTAATATTGATATTTCTTCTCCTCTTAAGCCCACTAAGGGGCCTAGAGATGGAATCCATTGGAACCTCCCTCCTCCTGGTTGGGTTAAAATCAATTTTGAAGGGGCAGCCAAGGGTAATCCTGGGCCAGCTGGGTGTGGGGGAGTAATAAGGGATGAGAATGGTTATTTTATTGCTGTAGTAGCTTTCCCCTTGGGTACCCAAACCAACCACATTGTTGAAGCCATTGGGGCGTTTCAAGTTTTGAATCTTGTTCATCAGTTGAATTTTAAAAATGTGTGGCTTGAAGGGGACTCGAAGAATATCATACAATGTATAAAGGGCCTTCAAAAACCCTCATGGACTATAGAGAATTGGATGAATCTTTCCAAGGGGATTATTAGTAACTTTGAGAATTGTTATATTTCTCATGCTTATAGGGAAATTAACATGGTGGTGGAATTTTTTGCCAACAAAGGTGTTCAGGCAAAGGATAAGGTGATGTGGCGGAGGAGTGATGAGCTGGAGGCTGATGCCACTTCCTTACTTGTGTATGATCGAATTCATGGGAAGGTGCAAACTCCCCCTACCAACGTATGATTACTAAGTGTCAAGTCATATAGTCTTGGGACTGTTGTTCAATTATTATTCATCGTTGGCTGAAGCTCAACAATATTAATTCCTATTCTGATGTTTTGTGCTTCACACTCTTTCTAGTTATTTCAACGACAAGTTTATTTGGTTTTCCAAAGCCTCCTAAACAGGCTTGCAATTCTACCAACATGGGTGGTGAGAGTCGCAGGGTGGAGCCGACGGATTGTGAGAAGTTAAGAAGTAATAATAAGGTTTGGGAGATGCTGGAGAAGGGCGGGATAACCATTTTTATCGAAAAACTCCATGGTTGGGATCCAAATGTCACTAGGTTTTTTGCTAAGGAATGGAAGGATGGCAAGATCAATTTGTTTGGGAGAAAGGTTGTCATTGATGAGCAGTTAAGTGTTGAGGTCATGGGGCTTTCCATTAAGGGCATCAACTTTTACAAGGACAAGAAACTTTCTGACCAGGCTATGCAAAAATTTCCGACGACTAAGAAGGAAAAGGAGGACCTGCGAAGGACTACCAAAAACTATTATGATTCTATGAGGATCGTCTTGCATTGGAAGAAGGTGTTGAATGTGCTTATGGAGTACATTACCCTAGACGGTCATTACACTAGGGTATTTGGGTACCATTTTGTGCTCCTCAACCATTTTCGACATTAGGTTAGGGTTTATTTCCCTTTCTATCTTGTTACTTCTCTAAATGCCAGTCTGAAGAACTACAGTCAAAACCCGATTAGGCATTTTATCCTCCATGAGGGTCTACTTGTTTTAATCTATGATCATTTTGAAACTATGTCGGCTCTGTCCCACCAAACCCCTTCTTCCAGGGGAAGGGTTGTAATTAAGGGGAAAGGTAATTCTAGTGTCTCTCCCCAGAAGAAGGATAAAAGAAAGGTCTTGGAGGATCCCTCTTATGATGCAAATGAGGAGGATTCATAGTCGGCCCCTTTGTCTGATTATTCCAGTTACCCTACCAATGACAGAGAAGATAGGCCCTGTTTTCCCAGTGACCTCAAAGCGGAGGACCATTACTTTAAAGCTGAACGTGAATTTCCTACTGACATTCTTGCTATTTCCTGTAACGGGTCTATTGATTTTTTTTAGTTAATCAGGTGGGTTTTTTTTAGATTAAGGAACTTAAGTTTAATCAGAGGGCTATGAACAGTAAAATGGAAAAGACTGATAAGAATGATAATAATAACAGAGACAAAGATAAGGCTACTAATTTGTGGACTAAGGAAGAAAAGAGATATATGGTGGAGTGCCTCAAGAAAATAGTTGAGGATTTGCAGCACTTTAAGAGTAACCATGATGGAAAGCTTTTTGATATGGAGGAGAAGATGAGGAACATAAAAGATTATATCCACAAGGTGTTGGAAATGAGCCATAAAATTTTAAAATCAACAGAAAAGACCATGAATACGATGGTTGAAAATTTGTCCAAAATGCCTATCAGGTTAGGACGACAGTGTATGTGGATGCTGAGATAGATGAAATCCATGTGGAAAGTGGGGGGCCAAGTAACATAATGAGAGCGAACCTAAAAAGGAAGGCTGATCAGGCACTTGTCAATATTCTGGAGATTAAGAAAGTTGCTTTAAACATGAATAAACTTGAGCAGGAGGCGGTGGAGATCCTTAGGAATTTGGCCTAGTGGCTGAACTTTTGGTGGTTTTTTGTTGGATTTTTGTTGTGTTGCCTTGGGATGTCCCTTGTTTTTCTTCTATGTTGGCAGTTATTTGTTTTTTGTCTGGGTCCTTTTAATGTTGTATCTTTCTCGTGTTTACTGTTAAGGGTTTCGGGGTCCCTTTAAAACTTGTTTGTTCCTTAATCAAAAAAATTGAACTTGAAAATGAAAATGTTGAAAATGAACCTTATGTAACTGTTACCAAATTTTTGCCTCAACTCAATTGGTGGAGCGGGCTGAATGTTATTTATCATAAACTGGAATTGCACTTAATTTCAAATGTTGTTTCGCATTATTGTCATTATGACATTGAGTAACGGTTATGCATTTTAGAAAAGAAATGGAGTTTTCGGAATGCCACTCAGATGTTCCAGAAATGGCAGAAATACAGAATTGAGCAAATAAGCAAAAAAAGCATTTAAAATGCTTTCATTTATTTCATAAAGAACTCATATTTTTACAAGGCTTCATTTGATTTCACAATCAGAATGATATTACAACTTTGCATGAAAATGCATTTTCTTTTCAACTGAAAAGCAGAATTGAAATCAAAATATCCACACAAGTCGTGGATGTAACTATTACAACATATTGCTAATAGCACATTGCACTACTAAAGGTGCAGAAAGGAAAACACATAAGGAACGACATAATCATCATTGAATGATTATCGACGTTTGATGCTGAATGGTGGACCTTTTCTTCTCGAGCTTTGTCGACCTGTAAGAGGAAAAGAGGGATGTCAGTGGCTCCGATTATGGCGTAACTTATATGGAGCACCCACAATAGTACAACCTACTATCAACCATGCATTGAAACAATCAATCAAGTGCACTACGAAAGAAAGAAGCTGAAGGAGAGATAACAATATCATGATCATCATGTTCTATTTTTATGCAAACATTGTTTGTTTCCTTGTGCAGGTATAGGTAAAATCACGAAGCTGAACATTTTTTGAAGACCAAGCATGTGGAGGAAAGCGGGCTCCCACAAGGGTAGAGCTTAGCATGCTGCCTTATTCATTAATGGGCTGATTTTTAAGATAAATTATCATGTTCATCAAGAGAAGTGAAGAACAACTGAAGGAGTAAAAACAGAGTTACCCATCAAGCAACTAAACCAACTGTACATTCATAGCGATCAGGTTATACATTCTGAAGGCCACAGGTGAACAGTGAGTTTAGTTCACTAAATGAATTCAACTGAGTACATTTACATTAGAGAGCAGATTTTGAAAGTAGTTTGATAAGTGAAAATATAAAAATGCATGAAGACTACCATGTTGCTCAAGAATACAAAAGACTGACGGTGCATTCAAGTGACAAATGAATAGTCAGTTTCAGTTGACTGATAAGCAAATACAACTTTAAGAATCATAGGATAAAATGATAACAGTTTTTTCATGGAGGTGTTTCTGAGGCTTTAAGTATGCATAGGAATTGATGAGGAGGGGTGGTTTGTGATATTACCATGTTTCAAGTTAAAATCTCTACAAAGTCTAAGAACATAAAGCAATAACAATGTTGTTGTATGGTAAAAGTTAAGAAGTCCTTAATGGAGAGATTTTCTGTGTGCAAGAAAAGTAGCATGAAGTCAATATTTGGGCAATACAGATAGCATATACAATTCGAGCATTTCAAAGACTTATGGCCGATGTTCATCATTAATACATTCTGGTGTATTTCATCCACAAAGAATTGCAGTCTTTAAATACTACAAATGAGCTTCAAGAATGGAGAGTTCAGTTTTCATTCAATTTCTAAGAGGAGATCTGGGTCAAAATCAAAATTTATACAACATTTCCATAAGGAGGGCTAAGAAGGTGGAATACCATGAGAATCTGACTTTCAGCACTTCCATTCTACCCATATGGGTGTGTGTTTTTCAGAACAGCAGGTTAAGTTTTGTGTCATATGGGAGCTTTCAGACAATGTTTTTTTTCTCTTCTAAATGTCAAGCATTTATATGGAGAAAATTAAAAGAGAAATGAAATACCAACGAAAGGCAGAGATCACTGCTCATTTTAGTCGAACCCATAAGATTAATTATAGATAAACACATGGATTTTTGTTATTCTCACCATGAGTTTTCATTTCCGAAGGGAAGTAAAGACAAACATCAAATACCCATGTTGGGGTTTTAGAATGCCGAGGAGAAAAAGGAATATACAAGATACCCACATTAAGGGGTTACTTTCAAATACAGAAAATGCAATAATGGAGTTAACCCCATATGGGTTTTACATAAACAGTAGTAGAAAACGCAAAAATGCATTTTTCTGTGATTGAATCGAGCTTCGGAGGAAAAGAAAATACAGTTTTCTTTAGAGTTTTCAAATACCCACATTTAGTTTTGTTTTAAAATACAGAAAAATTCAATTACAATGATAGCCCACGAGAAGAGACAGCAAGAAAATGCGAAGATGCAGGTTTCCTGAGTTGGGTCGAGCAACAAAAGGAAGAAAAGACAGCTTTATTCAAATTTCCATGGTACCCACGAAGGGATTCATTATCAAATATACAAGGAAGAGAATTTCTTGTTGTGGGTCGAGCCCAAAACTTCTAACAGTTCTTTTTATAATACACATCTGGTGTGGCCTGGAAATGGCCAGAAAATCGTGAATAGAAGAGAGATTCCTTAAGTTTTGAGGAGTAAAACAGGAGATACATGCTTAAGACAGAAATTTACCAGTCCATATTTGTGGGAGAGCACTAAAGCCGCGACCAAGAGCTTCACAAGTTTTCATAAAGCAAGAGTCGAGCTCTCAATGAAGGTCGAGCTCACACAACAGTAAATGTGAACACAAAAAATGCAAAGAAATGTATCAGAGGTTGTGTATAGCTGCGGCCTCAAGGCCAGAAATGCAAAATAAAACCATGGAAGCTAACTTACCTTGTGCGTAGAAGTAGAAGACATACCTACAAACGAGCTCTCTCTTAGAGATTTTAAATAAAACCCAAGCTCATGGTATGTTCGGCCAAGCAAGGCGAAGTTACAGGAAGGAGCATGATGAAGTTCTCAAGGCACGTGAGTACCAGTCCAAGATCAATCATGGCGATATGTTTACAGACAGAGCTCTTTTCTTTCAAGCTGGAGAGTGAAAAATGAGTGATCATTAGGGTTTGACTTTGTTTTGATCAAGCCCTAATTCGACCCTATCATCATCCAAAATGTTCAATCAAGCACGTGGTGAATGTCAAATGGAGGTCAAAATTATAACCTATGCCTTATGACTTTATTAAAATCTGAGCTTAATACTTATGTGAGGCCGAAATTCAAATGCCTAGGATGGTCGACATGTTAAGTCTTTGAGACTTACTTTGTGCCTTAGTGAAATATGGAGTTTGGATACCGTATGTTATGGTTTTGTGAAATGATGTAAGAGTGATAGTGGAGCCTTATGACCTAGGGTTAGGATTTGGTGATGATCATTTTAGGGTTTTTATTTGTTTTATTGATTTTAGAGAAATCAATGAGATTTTTGATGAGTAAAGGATATTTGTGTAATGTTTTTATGATTTTTGTGATAAAATCATAATATTGTAATGGAGAAATAAGGAGTTTTTCTTTTTTTTGCAAAAGATTCTAAATCTTTAATTGCAAAAATAGATTAATTGTGCAAATTTGCATCTTGTAAAGCAGAATAATAAAGCGATATTCTATAAATTGCTTTGTGCTTTCTTGCTATTTTTAGCAGATTTTTGTTGACTTTTCCTCTTGGTCGGATTTCAGACCTATCTTGGAGAGATAAGGTGTTTTTTGAGCTTTTAAAGCAAGATTATCCTATTTTTAGAGGCTTGACAGTGTGATAATGAAAGCATTGTGCTTTTTTTTGCTTTTAAGCAGTTTTTGAGACAGTTAGAAGCCTTTTTTCCTTGAGCTTTTTCTGAGCTTGGATTAGGGTTTCTTGAGAGCTATGTCTTGATAGACTTAGTTTTTTCAGCTGGCCCTCTTAGTAGTTCAGATCAGAGTTTCTTGCTCATACACTTTTTTGAGCTTGTCAATCTTTTTGGTACTCAGTTTCAAATTCAGGCAAAGACTCTTTCAGTTTTAATAGAACAGCAGATTTCTCCTTATTTTTTGTCTCGGATTTTGTAATGGCAATCTGATGTAATTGTGCTTTCAAATCAGAATCCTTTTATGTCTTGTTGTTATAAGGTTGTGTTTCAGAATTACATGTTTCAGGTTGCATGTTGTATTTGTTTTTTCAGATCTTCATGCAAATCACTGATGAGATATGTGCTAATAAGATTGTGAGAATTACTGTAATAGAGAAGTTGTTATGAGAGGTTAAGTCTAGGCTTTCATAAGTTTGGTGAATCGTCTGTTAGTCATAGGATTATTTTCAAGTCATCTTTTATCCCTTTCCTCGGAGTTTATTTTAGAATAGAATTCATCATTTGGAGAACTAGCTCACTCTGGAGATTCCTCTTTCGTTCAAATCACCCACATTTGAAAGAGGTTTCCATGTTTCAGTAGTTTGCTGAATATTGCATTTAGTAGGGTGCAAAATTATTGACAATAGTTTTTGGCACGCCCGGTGGGACCCTGAAAAGCAATTTCAGAGAAGTTTAATCTTTTAAAAGTTGTTGTCTGGTGTATGCAGCAGGTTTTTCAGCCTTTTGGAGGCCCTTTTCAATACACCTGGTGACTCCTTTCTTTGATTTTCAAGCAGATCCAGTGTGAACAGCGTACAAAGGAGCACATATTGAGGGGTCAGGTGTTTTCTTCATAATTATCAGCCTTTGGAGGCATAGTCATCAAACACCATGGCGACTCTGAGAAGGCTTTTCTGGTTTCAAAATGATCAAGTGCTGGTATGATGTTAAAGATTCTAAGTTTTTGCTTGTTTTTAGCCTTTAGATGAACAAGCATGTCAAGGCTTCATGATAATATGTCATACCATCTGCCATATCATGAAAGCCCTACGTATCCATATTCGTATCAACCATATCAACATAATCATGCTGCTGGTTTCAGTTCCATGACTTTTCAAGACCAACATACCCAGTATAGTTGCCACCCACCCACCCTTGCTCATTATTCATCTCAGCCCTCATATGTTCCAAATCAGTCCCAAGAGACTGAAGACTTGAGCTTCAAAGATATATTGTTGAACTATGAAAGGAAAACGAATGAAATAGATCAGTAGGAGGGGATTGCAAGTATAAAGAGCACACTGCTTGCTTACATGAGTCAGCTGGAGGAGATCAAGAAGCAGCTTGAGTATAATCAGCAGTAGGAGGAATTGGCTTATCAAACCTATCTACATGAATAGGAGTTGGAGACCCAAAGAATTCAGTTTGAGGAGGATTTGGAGAGGGAGGCACCTGCACAAACACAACTTCTACTTGCTCAGTTTCAAAGGAATGAAATCCAAACAACTCCTGCCATTTCAGAACATCCTCTTCAAGAAGAGGTTTGTAAGTTCAAATTTCCAAGTTTTATGAAAAATGAGCCTTCTAGCATACCTAAGGTCGAAATTCCAAGTTTTAGGCAGGATAGATCTTTAAACTCCCTGAGCCAGCCTCTTAAGCTTGCAATCCCAAATGGTTATAGTTAGCCTATTGCAGTTCTGGATCAACCCCTTGAGCAACAGTTTTCATCTCAGAGAACTCAAGAATTTTTCCAAGTTTCTTCACCTAAGGAATCCATGGGTGACCTCCTTGACCAAGATACCCTGCTCTTCATCGAGGAGCTTAGGAAGGTAAATCCATTGCGTTCAGCTTTGGTAGTTTACCATTTTCAGCAGCAAAAGATTGGTCAGGAGAAGCCTTCCCCTGATGAATCCTTCCATGTTTTCACTAATGAGCTACCCTGTTTTGTGGAGGACAATGAAAAGTCTTCAAAGGAACAATTGTTGCAAGAGATAGAGCAGGTGGTTTTTGCTGATTGCACTCCTTTCTTGGTTGAACCTAAGAGTATTGCATATGCATAGGAAGTTGGTTCATTGGAGCAGCAGAATATTGATGATTTTTTTGAAGTCTCTAGTTGGTACAACGAAGGAGAAGACTCAGAACATCAAGGGCAGTTCCTACAAGAGATAAAGGAGGTTGTGTTTGAGGAACCACAAATTCTAGATCAAGAAATGGCCAATAGTTCTCAAGTTTTGCCTAATCTGTTCAATGAATTGCCATTTTTTGTGGATAGTGGAGAAAGCACATCTCAGATTGCACCCATACCAGCCCCAGAACAACAAGATGAGGTTTTGAACCCTGATGTTTTAAGACTGCAAGAAAGTGGCCAAGAGGATCTTTTCCATCTTGACATTGAGCTTTTCTGCTCATGCTTAGAGGATATGCCAACATCCTTGAAGGAAGGTTACTCCGATTGAAAGAAGCAAGAGGGGGCGGTGGCTGAATTTTCAAAGGAATCATTGGTTACGGGGCAGCCTAACCAGCATTATGATCTTGACTGGTTGGATGAGCTCCCTTTTGTTACACAGAGGAGTTTGAAGCTAATATGCCAAATGAGGATCAATTGGAGAAAGCTATCTTGTTGTTTGAACTGTTGCCTGCCCTCGTTGAAGAAAAGAGTCCTATTTTGGAAAGCTTCCCGTCGAATAACGATGAGGGAGTTGAACCTATATCCATTGTTTCTAAGATCTCCCTAAGCATGGATAGTTTTGATGAGTTATTATCCACTCTTATGGAAGAAGGTGACCCTTTAACTATGGAAGAGGAATTAGTATGGCAAACCATTATGCAAGGAGAGGATGATGTTGTCATCAATGATCATTCGGGTTTCTTTACCTCCAATCCTAGGTTATCAAGGGGATGTCCTATTAGTCACCTGGCTCGATTGGAAATGAGCAAGAAGGACTAGCCCCATGATAATACTGATGTCTAGCAGCCAATGAGGTATCCAATTATGCACAATCGGCTCATTTTTCCATCCGATCATCACTGGTTCACAAGTCCAGAAACGTGGGTAAGTGATTACTTTTTCCCTTTTGGGAGGGTGTTGCAACAAACCGTTGAATATTTCATATTTCTCCACATCTTTTAGTGGATTCACAAGCTTATTCAACTTTGCAAATTACAAAGAAAGGGATGTTATTTCACCCATCCTGTGAATGGTTTTGTTTGACCAGTAACTTTGGCTGGTTAGAATAGGTTAGAGTAGAGTAGATTATTGTCTGGTGTATGCAGCAAGTTATTTAGCCTTTTGGAGGCCCTCCTTCAATATACCTAGCGACTCCATTCTCTGATTTTCATGCAGATCTAGTGTAAACATCACACAAAAGAACACATACTGAAGGGTCGGGTGTTCTCTTCAGAATTATCAGCCTTTGGAGGTAGAATCATCACACATCATGGCGACTTCGAGAAGCCTTTTCTAGTTTCAGAATGATCAAGTGGTGGTATGCTTTTAAAGATTCTAATTTTTGCATGTTTTTAAGCCTTCAGATGAACAAGCATGTCGAGGCTTCATGATAATATGTCATACCATCCGCCATATCATGAAAGCCCTACGTATCCATACTCATATCAGCCATATCAACATAATCACGCTGCTAGTTTCAATTCCATGGCTTCTCAAAACCAACATCCGCTTTATAATTTCCACCCACCCACCCTTGCTCAAGCTCCATCTCTGCCGTTATTTTCCCCAAATCAGTCCCAACATATTGAAGACTTGAGTTTTGGAGAAATACTGTTGAACTATGAAAGGAAAATGAGTGAAATAGACCAGCAGAGGGAAGTGGCAACCATAAAGAGTACGTTGCTTGAGTTCACGAATCAGCTGGAGGAGATCAGGAAGCAACATGAGTATAATCAGCAGCAGGAGGAGCTGGCTTATCTAACCTATCTACATGAACAGAAGCTGGAGACCCAAAGAATTCAGTTTGAGGAGGATTTGGAGAGGGAGGCAGCCGCACAAACACAACTTCTGCTTGCTCAGTTTTAGAGGCATGAAGTCCAAATAGCTCCTGCCATTTCAGAACATCCTATTCAAGAAGAGGTTCGTAAGTTTAAATTTCCAAGTTTTATGAAAAATGAGCCTTCTAGCATACCTAAGGTCAAAATTCCAAGTTTTAGGCAGGATGGATCTTTAAACTCCCTGAGCCAGCCCCTTAAGCTTGCAATCCCAAATGGTTATAGTCAGCCTAGTGCAACTCTGGATCAACCCCTTGAGCAGTAGTTTTCATCTCATAGAACTCAAGAATTTTTCCAAGTTTCTTCACCTAAGGAATCCATGGGTGACCTCCTTGATTAGGATACCTTGCTCTTCATCGAGGAGCTTAGGAAGGTAAATCCATTGTGTTCAGCTTTGGTAGTTTACCATATGCAGCAACAAAAGATTGGTTAGGAGAAGCCTTCCGTTGATGAATCCTTCCATGTTTTCACTAATGAGCTACCTTGTTTTGTGGAGGACAATGAAAAGTCTTCAAAGGAACAATTGTTGCAAGAGATAGAGCAGGCAGTTGCTGCTGATTGCACTCCTTTCTCAGCTGAACTTAAGAGTGTTGCATATGCAGAGGAAGTTGGTTCATTGGAGCAGCAGAATATTGATGATTATTTTGAAATATCTAGTTGGTACAGCGAAGGAGAAGACTCAGAACATCAAGATCAGTTCCTACAAGAGATAAAGGAGGCTGTGTTTGAGGAACCACAAATTCTAGATCAAGAAATGGCCAATAGTTCTCAAGTTCTACCTGATCTGTTCAACGAATTGCCATTTTTTGTGGATAGTGAAGAAAGCACATCTCAGATTGCATCCATACCAGCCCTAGAACAACAAGAAGAAGTTCTAAACTCTGATGTTTTAATACCACAAGAAAGTGGCCAAGAGGATCTTTTCCATCCTGACATTGAGCTTTTCTGCTCATGCTTAGAGGATATGCCAACATCCTTGAAGGAAGGTTACTCCGATCGGAAGAAGCAAGAGGGGGCGATGGCTGAATTCTCAAATGAATCATTGTTACGGGGCAGCCTAACTAGCATAATGATCTTGACTGGTCGGATGAGTCAGCCTTTTGTTAACAGAGGTTTTGAAGTTGATATGCCAAAATGAGGGACCGGGCCAGAAGAAAGCTATCTTGTTGTTTGAACCATTGCCCGCCTGAAGAAAAGAGTCCCATTTTGGAAAGCTTTCATTGGAATAACGATGAGGGAGTTGAACCTATATCCATTATTTCTAAACATCTCCCTAAGAATGGATAGTTTCGGATGAGTTATTAGCCACTCTTATGGAGGAAGGTGACCCATTAGCTATGGAAGAGGAGTTAGTATGGCAAGCCATTATGCAAGGAGAGGATGGTGTTGTCATTAATGATCATTCAGGTTGCTTTACTTCTAGTTTTAGGTTATCAAGGGGATGTCCTATTAGCCACCTAGCTCGATTGGAAATGAGAAAGAAGGAGCAGCCCCATGATAATACTGATGACGGGCAGCTAATGAGATATCTAATTATGCACAATCAACTCATTTTTCCAACAGATCGCCATTGGTTCGTAAGTCCATAAACATGGGTAAGTGATTACTTTTTCCTCTGTGGGAGGGTGTTGCAACAAAATATTGAATATTTGATATTTCTCCACATATTTTGGTGGATTCACAGTTTATTCAACTTTGCAAATTACAAAGAAAGGATGTTATTTCACCCATCCCTCAGGAATGGTTTTGTTTGACCAAGCAACTTTGGCCGGTTAGAATAGGTTAGAGTAGAGCAGATTATTGTCCGCGGTATGCGAAAGAAGTTATTTAGCCTTTTGGAGGCCCTCCTTCAATATACCTAGCGACTCCATTCTCTCGATTTTCATGCATCTAGTGTAAACATCACACAAAAGAACAATACATACCTAAGGGTCTGCAAGTTCTCTTCAGAATTATTAGCCTTTGAAGGTAGAATCATCACACACCACAGTGACTTCGAGAAGCCTTTTCTAGTTTCAGAATGATAAAGTGCTGGTATGCTTTTAAAGATTCTATTTTTTGCTTGTTTTTAAGCCTTCAGATGAACAAGCATGTCGAAGCTTCACGATAATATGTCATACAATCTGCCATATCATGAAATCCTTACATATCCATACTCATATCAACCATATCAGCATAATCATGTTGTTGGTTTCAATTCCATGGCTTCTCAAAACCAACATCTGTTTTATAATTGCCACCCACCCACCCCTGCTCAACCTCTATCTCTGCCGTTATTTTCCCCAAATCAGTCCCAACATATTGAAGACTTGAGTTTTGGAGAAATACTATTGAACTATGAAAGGAAAATGAGTGAAATAGACCAATAGAGGGAAGTGGCAACCATAAAGAGTACATTGCTTGAGTTCACGAATCAGCTAGAAGAGATCAAGAAGCAGCATGAGTATAATCAGCAGCAGGAGGAGCTGGCTTATCAAACCTATCTACATGAACAGGAGCTAGAGACCCAAAGAATTCAGCTTGAGGAGGATTTAGAGAGGGAGACAGCCACACAAACACAACTTCTACTTGCTTAGTTTCAAAGGCATGACGTCCAAACAACTCCTACCATTTCAAAACATCCTATTCAAGAAGAGGTTCGTAAGTTTAAATTTCCAAGCTTTATGAAAAATGAGCCTTCTAGCATACCTAAAGTCGAAATTCCAAGTTTTAGGTAGGATGGATCTTTAAACTCCCCAAGCCAGCCTCTTAAACTTGCAATCCCAAATGGTTATAGTCAGCCTAGTGCAGCTCTAGATCAACCCATTGAGCAGAAGATTTCATCTCAAAGAACTCCAAAAATTTTCCAAGTTTCCTCACCTAAGGAATCCATGGGTGACCTCCTTGATCAGGATACCCTACTCTTCATTGAGGAGCTTAGAATGGTAAACCCATTACATTTAGCTTTGGTAGTTTACCATTTGCAGCAACAAAAGATTGGTCAAGAGAAGCCTTCCCTTGATGAATCCTTCCATGTTTTCACTAATGAGCTACCCTATTTTGTGAAGGACAATGAAAAGTCTTCAAAGGAATAATTGTTGCAAGAGAGAGCAGGCCATTGCTACTGATTGCACTCCTTTCTCGGCTGAACCTAAGAGTGTTGCATATGTAGAGGAAGTTGGTTCATTGGAGCAACATAATATCGATGATTATTTTGAAGTATCTAGTTGGTATAGTGAAGGAGAAGACTCGCCACATCAAGAGAAGTTTCTACAAGAGATAAAGGAGGTTGTGTTTAAGGAACCATAGATTCTACATCAAGAAATGGCAAACATTTCTCAAGCTCTGCATGATCTGTTCAACGAATTGTCATTTTTTGTGGATAGTGAAGAAAGCACATCTTAGATTACACCATACCAGCACCAGAACAACAAGAAGAAGTTCTGAACTCTGATGTTTTAATACTGCAAGAAAGTGGCCAAGAGGATCTTTTCCATCCTGAAATTGAGCTTTTATGCTCACGCTTAAAGGATATGCCAGCACCCTTGGGGAAAGGTTACTCTGATCAGAAGAAGCAAGAGGGGGAGGTGGCTGAATTCTTAAAAGAATCATTAGTTACAGGGTAGCCTAACCAATAGAATGATCTTGACTAGTCGGATGAGCTTCCTTTTTGTTACATAGAGGAGCTTGAAACTAATATGCCAAATGAGGATTAGTTGGAGAAAGCTATCTTGTTTTTTGAACCGTTGCCTGCCCTTGTTGAAGAAAAGAGTCCTATTTTGGAAAGCTTCCCGTTGAATAAAGATGAGGGAGTTAACCCTATATCCATTGTTTCTAAGATCTCCCCAAGAATGGATAGTTTCGATGGCCACTCTTACGAAGGAGGGTGGCCCATTAACTATGGAGGAGGAGTTAGTATTCCAAACCATTATGCAAGGAGAGGATGATGTTGTCATCAATGATCATTCAGGTTGCTTTACTTCTAGTCCTAGGTTATCAAGGGGATGTCTTATTAGTCACCTGGCTCGATTGGAAATGAGCAAGAAGGACTAGCCCCATGATAATACTGATGTCGAGCAGCCAATGAGGTATCCAATTATGCACAATCGCTCATTTTTCCATCCCATCATCACTAGTTCAATAATACTTTTTCCCTTTTGGGAGGGTATTGCAACAAACCATTCAATACTTGATATTTCTCCACATCTTTTGGTGGATTCACAAGCTGATTCAGCTTTGCAGATTATAGAGAAAGGGGTGTTATTTCACCCATCATGTGAATGGTTTTGTTTGACCAGCAACTTTGGCTCATTAGAATAGGTTAGAGTTAGTGTTTTCAGCCAATAAGTGTGTTCCACACATTTAATTTTAGTAGTTTTGCTTTCTCTAAGTGTTGTGGCACATTGTTCAGTTGGCCATCAGGGCCTGTTAGTTTTACTTTCAGTTTTGTTTTCTTTTCTTTTGCTGCTATTTGGAGTGTTGCTATTCAAGTTTCTGAGTTTCAAGATGGGGCATAATTGACTCTACGCCCAATGGATTGTCTTAAGGCCACTAATCTATGCTTAGTAGGCAAGCATATAGCAGAAATCACCAAAATGTTACCAAATTTTTGCCTCACCTCAATTGGTGGAGCTGGCTGAACATTATTTTATCTTAAGATGAAATTGCAGATTAAGTTTAAGTGTTGTTTGGCATTGTTATTATTACTCATCAAGTAACAGTTGTGCATTTAAAAGAAAATTAGAATTTTAGAGTGCTTTTTAGATGTTCTAGAATTAAGTGAAATAAAAAATTAAGCATATACACAACAAAGCATTTTAAATGCTTTCGTTCATTTCATGAAAAGATTCATATTTACAAGGCTTCATTTGATTGCAAGAATCAAAATGATATTACAAGATTGCGTTTAAATGCATTTTCTTTTCAAATGAAAGGCATAAAAGATGAAATCAAAATATCCACACAAGCCATGGATGTGATTGTCACAATGTATCATTAATAGCACATTACACTACTAAAGATGCGGAAAATAAAACATATAAGTGACAACATAATCATCATTGCCTGATTATCGATGGTTGATACTGAATGGTGCACTTTTGTCTTCTTGAGCTTCATTGACCTGCAAGAGAAAAGAGGGGGTGTCAGTGGCTCCGATTATGAAGTAACCTATATGAGGCACCCACAATAGCACAACCTACTATTAATCATGCATTGAAACAATCAATCAAGTGCATTATGAAAGAAATGAGCTGAAGGAGAAATAACAATATCATGATCATCATATTATTTTGTTTTTATGCTAACATTGTTTGTTTCCTTGTGCAGGTATAGGTAAAATCATGAAGCTGATCATTATTCGAAGACCAAGCATGTGGAGATAAATGGGCTCCCACAAGGGTAGAGCTCGACATGCTGCCCTATTCATCAAATGGGCTGATTTAAAGATTCATCAAAAGAAATGAGTTACAATTAAAAGAGTAAAATAGAATTATCTATCGAGCTACTAAACCAACTATACATTCATAATGATCAAGTTATTTTTCTGAAGGCTACAGGTGAATAGTGAATTTAGTTCACTGAATTGATTCTGTTGAGTACATCTATATCAAACATTGTTGCATAATTCATATTCTGTGTTACTTGTTGATCATAATCATATATCTCATTTCAATTCATTCTTTTCACAGTCAAGGATAGTGAACAAGCATACATTATGCCTTAATGGAGAGTTTTGTTTTAATTTTCATCATGAAAGAGAGCAGATTCAAAGAGCAATTTAATAAGTGGAACATAAAAATGCATGAAGGGTACCATGTTGAAACTCAAGGGTATGAAAGACAAATAGTGCATTCAAGTGATAAATGAATGGCCAGTTCTAACTTGACTGGTAATATAAATACAACATCAGGGGACATAATATGGATGATCATTTCATAATGATAAGGAAAGGACAAGCATAACAAAGGTGTCTCGAAGGTGTTAATTGTGTATTGAAGGAATCAAATAAGATGTAGTCTATAACATAATAATGTTTCTTTTAAAATCTCTACATAGAGTCCAGCAACATGAAGCATATGGTTGTAGTTCAAATAAAGCATTCATTTCCAGAATTTATAAGTATGTGCTCATTTTTGCTCCATGAAGAGACAAATATAGAAGCATGTGAAGAGTAAGGAATTCAAATGATGGTGAAGTTCAGTTTTAACACAATTACTAAAAATGCAGAAATAGGAGAGAGGTCAAACCCAGTTTTAATAATAAATGCCAAGTATGGGTTTTGCAACTAAAAGTGCAAAAGAGACCATGGTGGTCGAGCTAAGCTGCACAAGAGTGTTAAGGGTAATAGATATGTTTCCATCTCATCATGTGAGTTTTCTTCTCAAAACATAATATAAGAATAAAGCATCAGTTGTTATGAGTCAAACCCATAAGGCTAAATACAAATAAATACATAGTTTTGTTATTCCCCATAGGAGTTTCCATTTCTGAAGGAAAATAAAGACAAAAAAAAAGTACCCACGTTGGGGTTTCCAGTAAATATACAGATTTTCACTATTTTTGGCCATCCATGGGGTATTCTTATCACAACATCAAAGTAGTTTGATCTATCAATCTAGTTGAGAATTTTATGTGATGTAATAGGTATAGAAAAGGAGTTCCATTCTTAAGTTGAGCTTCAGAATTAGAAATACGGTTTTCCTATTTGGGTTGAGTTCATAGCTTAAGAGAATTGAATATACAGAGTAGCCATTTTATGGTTTGTCTTTTAAACACAAAAAATGCAAATAACAGTAATAACCCATGTGAAGATTTTGTAATAGACAGCAGGAAAATACAAAAATGTGAATTTTTGTGGTGAATCAGGCTTCAAAATAAAGGAAATAAAGTTTTATTCAGAAGTTTCAAATACCCATATACAGATTTGTCTTCAAATACACAAGGAGGTGGATTTCCTATTTTGGGTCAAGCCCAAAATCTCTAAACATGCTCTCTATAATACACATAAGGCTACGGCCTGTACATGGCCCTTGAATATCAAATGAAGGGTCGAGCTTTTGAGGAGGACAGTATGTGCTTAAGTGTAACTCACCACTTAAATTCCGTGGATGAGCACCCTAGCCGCAACCGAGGACTCCACGAAGCTTCCAAAACCAAGATTTCAAGCTCTTAAATAATAGTCGAGCTCTCATAGTGGGAATAGAGCATAGAATAGTAAATACAAACACATAAAATACACAAAAATAGAGGCATTAGAAGATGTGCTAGCCATGGCTATAAGCCCATAGTGAACAAAATATAAAGCCATAGAGTCTATGAACACACAACTTACCTTGTGCACAGGAAGCAAACACCATAACCCATGAGCTCTCACATAGAGCTTTCAAATGGAACTTGAGCTCATAGCAGGTCGACCATGCAAGGAGAAGTCAAAAAGAAGCATGACATTCCACAACTTTAATGATGAAAAAATAATAATAGCAAACAAAACAAGCTTACCCAAATGGAGTTTCAAGTGTCAGAGGAAAGAACTGGAGATTCTCAAAGCACAGAAGATCAGATTCAACTCAATCATGGTGGCGTTCATTTCAAGCAGAGCTCTTTTCCTTCAAAGTGGAGAGTGAGAAATGAAGTGATTATTAGGGTTTGAATTTGTTTTGTTGAAACCCTAATTCGACCTTATGATTATCTAGAATATTCAGTCAATATCACATGGGATAATCCTTTCATTATGTTTTAATCCAAGTTTGAATCTTGATATTTGAGGGAGGCCAAAATTTGTATGTTAGGTCGATATGTTAAGTCTTTTAAGACTTACTTTATGTGCCTAGGTCAATGGTTAAGTCTTGATTTATTCTTTGCCTTAGTGAAATGTAAGGACTTGATGTGGGTTATGTTATTTGAGAAAACAATGAGAATATTATGGTGGGATGCTAATGACCTAGGGTTAGGTTTTGATGATTATCTATTTAGGGTTCCTTATTTTTTTAATTGAGTTTAGAGAAATCAATTGAAGATTGATGAGAAGATAATGATATGTAATATTTTTATGATTTGTTGAGAAAATCAAAGTCTTGTAATGGAGAAATAAGAAGTTTTTCTTTTTGCAAAATATTTTTAATCTTTAATTGCAAAAAGTCGACCAATTGTGAGAATCTACAATCTTGTAAAGCAGAATCGTAAAACATTCTTTTATAAATTGTTTTATGATTTCTTGCTATTTTTAGCAGATTATTGTTGACTTTTTCTCTTGGTCGGATTTGAGTCTTATCTTGGAGAGATAAGGTGTTTTTTGAGCTTTTAAAGCAGATTCAACCTATTTTTAGAGGCTTGACAAGTTCATCATAAAAGGAGTATGCTTTTTTCTACTTTTATGAAGTTTTTGAGACAATTTGAAGCTTTTTTCCTTAAGCTTTTTCCTGAGCTCAGATTAGGGTTTCTTGAAAGCTATGCCTTTCAAAAGACTTAGTCTTTTGATCTCTCCTTCTGAGTTCAATTTGCAATTCCTGCTCTGATGCATTTTTGAGCTTGTGAACCCTTTGTACTTTAGTTTTCAAGCAGATTGACACCTTCAATTCCAATACAACAGCCGTAGTGTTTTTCTTTTCCTTTTTCGTCTGACATTGCAATAAGAGTTTGACGCTTTGTTTCAAATTTGAAGCCTTTAATGTCCTTACTTTTATGAATTTCGCCACGCTTTCGCTGTTTTTAGGCCGATGATGATATCATGCCTTGAATCTTCACATATGAATTATTAATGAAATCATGCAATCGATGAGATATTAGGGAACCAGCTGTAACAGCACTGTTGGTGAGGCAAGATCTAATTCTCAATGGCAATAAGTTAAAACATCAAATTTCCAGGTTTGCCTTCGCATATCTTTATCCCTCTCCTCGTGAAATTATTTTCAGGGAATAAGATCTTATCATTTGGGAGAACCAGCTCTGCCTCGAGATTCCTTCTACCCGGGATCACCCACCCCATGATAGTTTCCGCTGTTAGCTGTCAATATTGCATTCAGCAAAAATCACAATAACAATACCATAACAACAATTTCCAGTATCACATCCACCCAAGAAACTACAACTAAAACTAACATGGAAGTAGAACCATACATGCAAGACGAGCAAAATCAAAGAAAACATCCATAAAATCATGCAATGTTGTCTTTTATTGCTGCAAATGTCTTTTGCACCAATTCTCCAACCATTTACAAATGAAGGGGAAACCCCTATTTATAGTTTTCCAAAGCCCAAGTGAATGGTTAGGATTAATTTGTGTTGTGTGGTTCATATTTTCTTTATACTAGGGTTTCACCTACCCCACAATATTCAACAATTTAAAAAATAGCTTTTGTCTTTTCCCTATTTTGTTTTCTAGTTGATTTCCCTTTTGCTATAGTTGAAACTATTCAAAAGCTTCCCTTTTAGTTGATGTGTTTGGAACATCCCTCAGTCAATCAAGTACACCTTGTTTACATCATTTTTAAATGGATTAGATGATCTGATGAGACAACTCTCAACGGATTGTGATCATCTTTTTGGAGGGAGGAAATAGTCGCTCCTCCCCCCACCACCTTCAAGGCCACACTTTGTAGTTTTGTCATTGACTTCCTTGACATAGGCCTCCTTCTAATGTCAACTCTATTGATGGGTGCTATGAGGAAAGGTGGGCATAAAATTAATGGTGATAGGAGCAATGCACTTTTCCTTGTTTAGCTTTCTCAATGGGCCTCCTCAATGGATCCAAAGTAGGTTCCATGAATCCTACATACATGAACTTTCATAAGTGATTTCATATGCAAATCAAGGAAAACGTTAGTCAAATCCTGAAAACTCATTGTTAGATCCACCCATGCATGATGAAAAGATCATAATATTAATATTTGGAGCTCATTTGGACCATAAACATAAATGTGGGCTAAAGGGTACAAATTTCCCCTAGGTCGGAAGGATGACGGATGATGGACAGTGGCAAGTAGCGGATGGATGGTGGATGGTCAACGACGAGGGCCAACAGACGGCGAATAGAGGGCATACAGCAAGCGAATGACGGATGATGGACGAACAAATAGTAGATGGTGTGCAGATGAAGGATGGCGGGCGACAAACAATAGATGACAGATAGTGGCGGAGGGACAGCGGCCCACAAGGAAGTTCCTGCAAATGGCAATGGAGGGACAGTGGCCCACAAGTAAGTTCCCACAAACAACAACGGAGGGATGACAACCCCCAAGGAAAGTTCCCACGAATGGAAACAGAGGGATGGCGGCCCATAAGGAAAGTTCCTGAGGATGGAAACGGAGGGAAAGCAGCCCACAAGGAAGTTCTTTCAAACAACAATAGAGGGATGGTGACCCGCAAGGAAAGTTCCCATAGACGACAATGGAGGGATAGCAGCCCGAAAGGAAAGTTCCTATGGATGGAAATGGAGGCACAGCGGCCTGCAAGTAAAGTTCCCATAGATGGCAATAAAGGGACAGCGGCCCACAAGGAAAGTTCCCAGACGAAATGTGGATCTAATAACCTCACAAGAAACGCTCCTAAACGCTGAGGGATGACGACTACTGCTGAGTTCCGCACAACTTCACAAAACTTAGTAAAGCTGATATTTTTCTATTTTTGAGGGGAAAAGGGTCGAAGAGTGCTGCCATGATACTTCCGCAGAAGATTTGACCTTAGCATTTGAAAAATGAGGAAATTTGGAAGGGGGAAGCCGAAGGGTGACCACCCTTTTAAAATGACAATGAGCACATGGTGGCCTGCAAGGAAAGTTCTAAAACGGCCATGGAGGGATGGTAACCCACAAGGAAATTTCCTAAACGACCACGAAGGGATGAAAACCTACAAGGAAAGTTCCCAAACGACCATGGAGGGATGGCAGGCCGCAAGGAAAGTTCCCAAATGACCACAGAGGGATAGTGGCCCACAAGGAAAGTTCCCAAATGGCCACAGAGGGACAATAACACACAAGGAAAGTTCCCAAATGGCCATGGAGGGATGACAACCCACAAGGAAAGTTCCCAAATGACCACAGAGGGATAGTGGCCTACAAGGAAATTTGTGCAACTTCCCAAAACTTAATGAAACCTTGGCAGTTCACTTAGGCACCATCGAAACATCTCAAATCCATAGACAACTTGTCCCCAAAATAAAAAAATGAAGCAAAAATTGAATCAAGTGAGCAGGGACCAAGTCAGTAGGAACAAGGAAAAAAGAAAAAAAAGGAAGGAGGGACTTTGTTTCTCTCTCATATTCAAATTCCCTAGGTAAATGAAGGGCAGGAAGCTGCATTTATAGGCCAATTTCCATTAATTGCATGCATTGATTTCTTGGTATGGCGAACCTGGGTTAGGTGAGATGTGGAAATCCACACTTGTTTGGATGCTTATTCAAGGCTCGTATGGAGAAACTAATTGTGGAGCCCGCCATGTGGGTGGCAGTTGGGCATTAGTCGCTATGAAGTGGTGAAACATGAGCAGCGACCCGCATGAGGTGACCTACAGTTCTGGGTTTGTGAGACTTGGAGGATGCTAGGGCAACAGACAAAGGGAAACCCATAAGGGCAGTTCCCCAAAGGAAAAAGACTTAGTGAAATTTAGGCAGATGAATTTGGTCAAGGAGTGTTTGATCATTTCAAGGAATGTGACCAACTTAGGTTCAGGGATAGGGGCACACAAAATGAGGAAGAAGCAAAAATGACCCAACAGGAGAAGGAATGTATTGTCAAGAGCAAAAAAGAGGGGGGTCCTTGCCTAAGGTGGGGTGTGTGTGCAAAACATGTACAAAAAATGGTGACTCATTAGGGAAATGCTCTAGAGCATTTCAATGACAAACTGGAATCACGAAACCAAAATCTCTAGTTCTAATCTTCACGCTAGGGAAAATGAACCAGATGCTCGACCAAAGGATCAAAACCACCAGTCAACCCAACCTTCAGTATGCTAAAAACCCAAGTGTGTGCATATGTGCTAATTCTCATCCTTTAGTTGCTACAGAGCCCAAGCTCCGTCAAGTTAATCTACATAGTTTATTCTAACACCAAAAGCATCCAGGACATTGCCTCACTCCCAGTCAGGCGTCCATAGCCCCGATGAGGTTGTCGCTATGATTCTCCTAAAAATTGCTGTACTATTAGTCGGGCATCCATAGCCCTGGTACAGTTTTTTGGACTCCCCTGAGAAGCTGAATTTCTTTCTTTTGATTTTCAATATTTTTTTTTCTTTCTTTTGTTTCTTTTCTTTTGATTTTCTCTATTCAATTCTTTTATTTTCAACTCACGAGCAATGAAGATCACACTCAGGGCTGAGAATCACAGTGGCGCTAAAGCAGAATTTTATATTTTTCACTTAACTAGACTTCACAAAGGACCTATAACGACCTCAGGATTCTTAATGTATGTGAGAAATATAAGATTTTAGAATAGATCAAAATCAGACCAACCAATGACTCATCCCCTTCAAATCAAACACCCAGATCAATTGACACTAACAGAAGACCCTCACCATCCACTCTAGAGGCTTGATTAAAGTTTAACAAAGAAATATATAGAACAACCGCAAGAAATAAGTATGGTTATTGTGCGCACAGATGTGCCCAGCTAAAAGCAGAGGGGCCCCGAGAAAAGCAGCAGCAAAGTGGAAGCAAACAAAAAGCAAATGGAAAAAAAACAACTAGACTAACCAAAGGGGGAAAGTGAAAGAAAACAACAAAGAAACTTCCCTAAAGTAAAATAACCTACAACAAACCAACTACTCTAACAAATGAAAGGAAGCGAGACTATATACATGAACTTGAGGTATGTACATAAAACCTACACTACTCACAATGGGCTATGTAGAAAGATATTTACAAAGCACTATGTTCAAGCAAGGAAAACCAACATTCATGCACAAGTAGAAGGGAAACCTTTATAGTTCACAAGATTTCTCAATGCATGCACAAGAAAAATAGAAACTATTACACTTCTTAACCATGCAGATCATTCATTTTTATATTTAGTAAAATGAAGTTCAACACTGCATCATTCAAATTTAATCACATATTCAGGAAAAATCAGCAATTAAGGTGATTCATTAAACCCATAGTTAATCCATAAGCACATACAACTCCCCTCATTCCCATAATCAAAATAATAAGTGAAATTATAAGTATTCATAGGAGTAAGGGATGATAGAACCTGGATGTCATCATGTGAGAGCTGTTGTGTTTCATAATCGAGAGCGGGCACCACATCGTCGATTGTTGCATCAGTATTCTTGGATGGGCGTGGTGGAGGGTGCATCATTTATGGCCTTAGCTATGGATAGGGCTAGGAGGATGGGGAAGTAATTGCCCCTTCCAAACCTTGTGTGGGATCCATAAGCTCTAGTAGTTGTTCCTCAAGGAGAAACACTTCATCGTCCTGATTTTCTATATCCCAGACCTCTTCTTTATTTCTATCTTCAAGGGGCAGCATGTTGTCCCATCTCCTTTCCCTGGCGTTGACCTTAATTTTATGATGTCTAATGTTAGAAGACGATGACATGGACAAATCTATCCTAATGCAGCTCCCCGAACATATAAGAGGATCAATAGTGTTCAATGCAGTCAGAATCCTAGTTGCCTCTTGTGGTTGGTCAGGTCTATCATACTTGTTGGAAGCCATCAAAACACCCCCGCCTATGTATTCTTCTCTTTGTAGTCCATGTATTTCATCACAACATTCACTAGTCTCCTCTTGTTCATTGTTGTTGTAGATGGAGAAGGAATTTCTCTCCCAATCCAGAAACTCTAATGCTTTGTTGTTTGGAGGTTCAGGTAGTAGGCCTTCATCACCCCCATCTTCTGAGATGTATTCTTCTTTAGTGTTGGCATACCTCCGCAATACAACTCCCAATGGAAAGAATTCATCTATGGATGGCACCTCATAAAGGGGGCCAAGATCTACTATGTGATTTCTCTCTAAGGACTCCCCATAAATCCTATCATCCATGGTGTATAAATGCCCTTCAAGAAGGAAGGGTTCTTGATGTCCAATGGAAAACACCCCCGCGCTCTCTGCTTCATTGTTCGGAAGCTCTGAATGTTGTCATCCTTATCCCATTGCTATCCTAATACCTTCTTTAGGTCTTCCTTCAATTGAGTTATCACTCGGTTTAGGATCTTTGTCTTCTAATTTGATCCGGCTAGCAAGTAGAGGAGGTCGGGAACTTGGCTACTCCACTTATCCTTTAACTTGCTTGATATCTTCTTCGAATAGTTCACATGTGAATTCAGAATGTGATGAATCATCGAGCCTACACCAATTTGGGAGCAACAATGCCTCTAGATCCACTTGATATCTTAGTTCAAACCAATCCCTTGCTAATCTTGAGACGAGTTGGTTGTATCTATCCACTATTGGGTCCTCATCAACATTGGGGAGGAAGTTGGATAGTGGAAAGTTGTGACATATGATTGTTCCCACTCCTCCAAATCTTCATTTTCAAATGCTTGGTCATTGTCATTCATAAAGGAGAGGTATTCTAATCTTATTTCACTTATGCATTCACAACCATTTTCTGCTGCCCCAAGGCTGTCAACCTGTTCTTTCTAATTTTCAGCATCTTTATGGGTTGTCCCAGTATATGATGTTATAGAATTTCTTGATTCATCGTCAATTTCCAATGACTCCTCTTCTAGAGTGGAGGACTAATTTTTATTGATGGATGGGAAGCCTTCTGAATTTGTTATAATCAAATTTTCATCAAGGCACTTTGTTGTTCCAAGAATTTCAGCCTCTTCCTCTTGACTTTCAACTTCAGTGTTTGTTGTCCTAGCATCTATTTCTGTGACACTTCTTAGTCCTACTTGAAGTTGTTGTCCTCCATATGTTGAAATATTTCCCACCCCATGGGATGACTTCTCTTCATTGGGATTTGGCTGCTTTGACTTACCCAAACAACCCTTGACTTGAGGGATGATATCTTCACATGATGGACAAGTAACTTCTGAATGGGGTGCATTGTGAAATCTACACCAACTTGATTAGCTCCATCTAACATCAGTACCTCCTCCAATATTAATCTATCCTTGCTAGTCAAATGTTCTTGGATTAGCTCCTTGAAGGCCTTGGCTACCATGTTAATCATTTCCTCTTCTAGGTCTGGTGGAGCCAAGGGTTGATTGACTTTCGAAAAGGGAATTTCTCCTTGCAAGATTCTTTCAATTCTATCCAAGATTGTTAGACATCCCAATTCATTGTATCCACATGTGCAATGGATTCTACACTTAACTGCCAATGAAAATTGTTGCAATGGTCTCCTCAATCTCCTATTTATATATGCATGTAGCTAAGTGATGTCGACTTGCAAATGTTGTTCCATCTCAACTCAACTCTTGTTTTCCTTCAAGATTTTCTAATTTCAAATTTCTAGCAAGGAAATCTCCCTATCCCAGATTTTTACTTGAAAGTTCTTTTCAACTTCCAATTTTTAGCTTTGTAGCCACAAGCTTTGTTAGGCCCTCCTTCTAGCGACAGTTCTGTTGATGTGTTTTTTATGCACTTCTCAACACAAGAAATGCATAAATGCACTGCCTCTCTTGAAAGACAATCATCAAAAAGTTGTTGAAAATTACCCCAAGGTCTCTCGGGTGTCAGGTCATGATTTTCTTTGAATCTCTCAGTTGGTTGATATCTTTTGTTGGTAACAAAGGGTGGTCTTATGTATGAGTTACAAAGCATGGGAAGTTGGGTCTACAAACATAGTTTCAAAGTGCTCGAAGTGAATGAATAGTGTCTGCCCACTCAAAATAGCAAGCTGAAACACACTAGGTTCATTTGATTTAGCTTCATGGTGATGCTTGAGATCATACTCTAACTATGGAACAAAAGAAATAACAAAACGGGAAGGGTAAGAGAAGTTGTTTTAAATCCTAAGCTATGAATGAACAGTAACAATGGATGCTGCTACAGAAGAAAAACTTCCAAAATTGTGTTGTGCTTGACCAAGAGAAGCCTACAACTGCACAAAACCAGTGCAATCTCCTAAGGTATGCAAATTTTTAGATCGTGCATCCACCTCATGAATACACCATCGAACTAAGCTGCAACAATGAATTAAACAAGCCCAGGCTAACTTTAAACAACATTTTGTCATCAACAAGTGCTAAAAATATGGGTTGAAAGTTCATGAAATACCATAACAACAATTTCCATTATCACATCCACTCAAGTAACTACAACTAAAACTAACATTGAAGTAGAACCATGCATGCAACATGATAAAAATCAAAGAGAACATCCATAAAATCATGCAATTTTGTCTTTTATTGCTGCAAATTCCTTTTGCACCAATTCTCCAACCATTTACAAATGAAGGGGAGACCCCTATTTATTGTTTTCCAAAGCCCAAATGAATGGCTATGATTAATTTTCATTATGTGGCTTAAATTTTCTTTACACTAGGGTTTCACCTACCCCACAATATTCAACAATTTTGAAAAAGAGCTTTTGTCTTTTCCCTTTTTTGTCTTTTAGTGGCTAGTCACTATAGCAATTTTTTCTTCTAGCTCGTTGGCCTTTTGTTGTAGCTAAAACCATTCAAAAGCTACATTTTTACTTGATGTGTTCGCAACATCCCTCAACCAATCAAGTACACCTTGTTTGCATCGTTTTTAAATGGATCAGATGATTTGATGAGACATCTCCTGATGGATTGTGATCATTTGTTTGAAGGGAGGAAACAACCACTCCACCCCCACCACCTTCAAGGTGACAATTTGTAGTTTTTTCACTGACTTCCTTGACATAGGCCTCCTACTGTCAACTATGTTGATGGGTGCTATGAGGAAACGTGGGCATAAAATGAATGGTGACAAGAGCTATGCGCTTTTCCTTGTTCATCTTTCTCAATGGGCCTTCCTGACGAACCCGCGGTAGGTTCCATGAATCTTGCATACATGAAGTGTCATAAGTGCTTTCATACGTAAATCATGCCAAACATTAGTCAAATCCTGCAAACTTCTTGTTAGATCCACCCATGCTTCATTAAAAGATCATAACAGTCATATTTGGAGCTCATTTGGATCATCAACATAAATGACAGACGATGGGGGTCAGGGGACGACAAACAGAGGGAGAATGATAGGCGAATGATGAATGACAGATGGATGGACGACGGGTGGATGACAAATAGCAAGTGGATGGCAGGCAGCCAATAGATGGAGGGCGTTAGACAACGGATGATAGTGGAGGGATAGCAGCCTACAAGGAAGTTCGTATGGATGGTACAGAGGGACAATGGCCTGCAAGGAAGTTCCCGCGAATCGCAACGGAGGGACGAAGACCCGCAAGGAAAGTTCCCATGGATGACAATAGAGGGACGATAGCCCGCAAGGAAAGTTCCCATGGATGACAACAGAGGGACGGTGGCCCGCAAGGAAGTTCCCGTGGACGGCAACAGAGGGATGGTGACCCGCAAGGAAAGTTCCCACATATGGCAATAGAGTGACAGTGGCCCACAAGGAAAGCCCCCATGGATGGAAACGAAGGGACGGTGACCCATAAGGAAAGTTCATAAATCGCCATGGAGGGATAGTGGCCCACAAGGAAAGTTCTCAAACGGCCAAGGAGGGATGGCGACTCGCAAGGAAAGTTCCGTGACTTGACAAAACTTTGTAAATTTGAGATTTTTCAATTTTAGAGCATGGGAAAAGGGGTAGAAATAGTGCCAAGACATACTTCCTTAAGATTTGATTCATTTTGAAAAATGCAAAAATTTGGAAGGGGGAAGTTGGAGGGTTGCTGCCCTTTTAAAACAACAATGAGCACACGGTGGCTTGCAAGGAAAGTTTTGAAATGGCCACGGAGGGATGGCAGGCCACAAGGAAAGTTCCCAAACGGCTACGGAGGGATGATGACCCACAAGGAAAGCTCCCAAATGGCTATAGAGGGATAGTGGCCCACAAGGAAAGTTCTAATATGGAGGGATCTAATGACCCACAAGGAATATTCCCAAATGGCCGCTATGGACGACCGCTTGCAAGGAAATCTCCCTAAATGGCCACAAAGGGATCTACTTAATTCACGCGAAATTTTTGCACTTCCAAACTTAACAAAACCTTGGTAGTTCACTTAGGCAACTATAGAAACATCCCAACCATAGGCAACTTGTCCCCAAAGTCAAAAAATGAAGGAAAAAGTGAAGCAAGCAAGCAAGGACCAAGTCAGCAGGAACAAGGCAAAAGGTGAAAAAATGAAGGGGGACTTTGTTTCTCTCTTAGATTCGAATGCCCCAAGTAAAATGAAGGGTAGGGAGCAACATTTATAGGCCAATTTTAATTAATAGCATGCATTGATTTATTGGTATGGCGAACCCAGGTTAGGTGAGATGCGGAAACCCACACTCATGGATGCTTAGTAAAGCCTCACGGAAACTAGTCGTGGAGCCCACCATGTGTGGTAGTTGCGTCGGGCCATCGCTGGTGAAACATGAGCGCTGACTCGGGCAGCTAAGTGGTCCACGACTTGAGGACATCGAGTACGTAATGAAGTGTTCCATGGGGAAGCCCAAAGTCAAAATACATAGCAAAATTCGAGGGAATTACCTTTGGTCATGTTTGATCGCTTTCTGCCGCCACGTGACCAACTTAGGCTCAAGGATAGGCACATGTAAAATAATGTAGGGAGAAAAATTACCTCAACAAGAGTAAAGAACGAAACAATGAGCTTAAAAAGAGGGGGTCCTTGCCAAAGGCAGGGCGTGTGTGCAAACCATGCACAAAAAATGGCTACTCACTTGGAAATGCTCCAAAGCATTTCAATGAAAAACTAGAATCATGAACCCAAAATCTCTGGTTTTGATCCTCACACTAGAGCAAACAAACCAAACACTTGACCAAATGATCAAAACCACCAGTCAACCCAACTTTTAGTATGCCAAAATGGCATAAAGTATACATCTCTATCCTCATGAAACCCAAGCTCCATCAATTTAATCCCATATAGTTCTAACTCCAAAAGCATTCACATTGCTGGCCACATCCGATACCAATGAGGTTGCCGTGATTCTTCTGCATTACTTACTATTGCTGGCATCCATAGCCCCGAGTTGTTCGACTACAGCAGTTAGTGAATTTCTTTCTTTTGATTTTCAATATTTTTGCTTTTCTTTATTCTTTTTCTTTTCTTTTGATTTTCTCTTTTCAATTCTTTTCTTTTCAACCCACGAGTAGTGAAGCTCGTGCTCAGAGCTGAGAATCATAGTGGTGCTAAAGAAAAATTTTAGATTTTTTACTTAACTAGACTTCACAAAGGACCTACAATGACCTTAGGATTGTTAATGTGAAAAATATAAGATTTCAGAATAAATCAGAATCAAACCAACTAATGACTGATCCCCTTCGAATCAAACACCTAGATCAATCGACACTAAGAGAAAACCCTCACCATCCACTCTAGAAGCTTGATTAAATTTTAACAAAGAAATACATAGAGCAACCCTAGGAAATAAGTATGGTTGTTGTGTGAACGTATGTGCACAACTAAAAGTAGAGGGACCTTGAGCAAAGCAGCAACAAAGCAAAAGCAAACAAAAAGAAAATGAAAAGCAAACAACTACTCTAAGGAAACCGGGAAAGCGGAAGGAAACAACAAAGAAACTACCTTAAAGAAAACTAACTTATAGAAAACCAACTACTCCAATGAAAGAAAGGAAGCGAGACTATATACACGAACCTAAGGTATGTACATAAAACCTACATTACTCAGAATGGGCTATGTACAAAGATATTTACAAAGCACTATGTTTAGGCAAGGAAAACTAGAATTCATGCACAAGTATAAGGGAAACTGTTACTGTTCACAAGATTTTGCAATGCATGCACAAGAAGAAAGGAAACCGCTATAGTTCTTAACCATGCAGATTCATCTTTATATTTAGAAAAATGAAGTTCAACACTGTAGCATTCAAATTTAATCACATATTCAAGAAAAATCAACAATTGAGGAGATGCATTAAACCCATGGTTAATCCATAAGAACGTACATCTCCCCTCGTTCCCATAATCAAAATAATAAGTGCAATTATAAGTATTCATAGGAGCTCAAGGAACAATAGAACCTGGATGTTGTCATGTGATGGGAGTAGTGTTTAACAGTTGAGAGTGAGCACCGTATCATCGATCGTTGCATCAGTAGGCTTGGGTGGGCACGATGGAGGGTGAAAAATTTATGGTCTTTGGCATGGATAGGGTTGGAAGGATAGGGCACCGATTACCCCTTCCAAATCTTGTGTGGGAACTGCAACCTCTAGCAGTTGTTCCTCAAGGGGAAACACTTCATCATCCTGATTTGCTATAGCACAGACCTCTTCTTGATTGCTATCTTCAAGGAGTAGCACGTTGTCCCATCTCCTTTCCTTGTTCTTGACCTTAATTTTATGATGTCTAATGTTAGAAGATGATGACATGGAAAAATATATCCTAATGCAGCTCCCCAAACATGTAAGAGAATTAGTAGTGTTCAATGCAGTCAGACTCCTAGTTGCCTCTTGTGGTTGGTTAGGTTTGTAATACTTGTTGGCAACCATCAAAACACCCCTGCCTCTATCTTCTTCTCTTTATAGTGCATGTATTTCATCATGACATTCACTAGTCTCCTCTTTTTCACTGTCATTGTAGATGGAGAAGGAATTTATCTTCTAATCCAGAAACTCTAATGCTTCATTGTCTAGAGGTTCAAGTAGTAGGCCTTCATCACCCCCATCCTCTAAGATGTATTCTTCTTTAGTGTTGGCATACCTCCACAATACAACTCCCAATGGAAAGAAATCATCAATGGATGGTAGCTCATCAATAGGGTCAAGATCTACTATGTGATTTCCCTTTAAGGACTCCCCATAAAGCCTATCATCCATGGTGTATAAATGCTCTTGAAGAGGTAAGGGTTCTCAATGTCCTATGGACAACACCCCTGCGTAATCTGCTTCATTGTTTGGAAGCTCTAAATGTTGTCCTCCTTCTCATGTTGCTATCCTAATACCTTCTTGAGGACTCCCTTCAAATGAGTTATCACTCGGTCAGACTCTTGGTCTTCTACTTCAATCTGGGTAACAAGTAAAGGAGGTCAGGCACTTGGCTACTCCACTTGTTCAAAAGCTACCCTTTTACGTAATGTGTTTGCTACATCCCTCAATCAATCAAGTACACTTTGTTTTCATTGTTGTTAAATAGATCAGATGATCATATGAGACAACTCCTGACAGATCATGATCATTTGTTTGGAGGGAGGAAACAACCGCTCCCCCCCACCACCTTCAAGGCCACCCTTTTTAGTTTTGTCACTGACTTCCTTGACATATGTCTCCTTTTAATGTCAGCTCTGTTGATGGGTATTATGAGGAAAGGTGGGAATAAAATGAATGGTGATAGGATTTATGCACTTTTCCTTGTTCAACATTCTCAATGGGCCTCCAAGACAGACCCACGGTAGGTTCCATAAATCCTGCATACATGAAGTTTTGTAGGTGCTTTCATACACAAATCAAGGAAAACATTAGTCAAATCCTACAAAATCCTTGTTAGATCCACCCATGCATCATTAAAAGATCATAATATTCATATTTTGAGCTCATTTGGACAATAAGAATAAATGTGGGCTCAAGGGTGCAGATTTCCTCTAGGTTGAAAGGATGGTGGATGATAGATGACAAATGATAGGTGGCAGATGACAGATGAATGACAAGTGGACAAAAGATGGCAGGAAGATGGTGGGTGAATGGTGAATGATGGAAAAATGACAGATAACGGGAAGACAACAGACGACGGGGGTCAGTGGACTACAGGAAAATAATGGATGACAGACAGATGGACAATAGGCGGAGGACAGATAGCCAAAGGATGGTAGGAAACCAACATACTGCGAGTGATGGATGGAAAACGGTGGCTCGAAAGGAAGTTCTCATGGATGGAAATGGAGGGATGGCGACCCACAAGGAAGTTCTCGTGGATGAGGTGGACCATAAGGAAAGTTCCCATTGAAGGTAACAAAGGGATGATGGCCAACAAGGAAGTTCCTACAGATGGCAATGGAGGGATGGCGGCCCGCAAGGAAAGTTCCCACAGACAACAATGGAGGGATGGTGGCCCACAAGGAATGTTCCCATGGATGGAAACAGAGGGACGACAACCTGTAAGGAAAGTTCTCGAACAGCTATGGAGGAACAACCCGCAAGGAAAGTTCTGCGACATCACAAAACTTATTAAATTTGAAATTTTTCAATTTTAGCGCATGGGAAAAGGGGTAGAAAGAGTGCCAAGACATACTTTCTTAAGATATGACTCATTTTGAAAAATGTGGAAATTTGGAAAGGGGAAGCTGGTGGGTTGCCACCCTTTTAAAACGACAATGAACACACGGTGGCCCACAAGAAAAGTTCTGAAATGGCCATGGAGGGACGATGACCTACAAAGAAAGTTCCCAAATAGCCATAGAGGGACAACAGCCTGCAAGGAAAGTTCCCAAATGGCCATGGAGGGATGCAAGTCTAAAGGGAAAGTTCCCAAATAGCCACGGAGGGACGATGGCCTGCAAGGAAAGTTCCCAAATGGCCATGGAGGGATGGTAGCCTAAAAGGAAATTTTCCAAATGGCCATGGAGGGATGGTGACCCACAAGGAAAGTTCCTAAATGGCCACAAAGGGACGGAGGCCTGCAAGGAAATTTTCACAACTTCCCAAAACTTAACAAAACCTTGACAGTTCACTTTGGCACCATAGAAACATCCCAAATCCATAAGAAATTTGTCCCCAAAGTCAAAAAATGAAGGAAAAAGTGAATCAAGCGAGCAGGGACCAAGTCAGTAGGAACAAGGCAAAAGGAAAAAAAGGGAAGGAGGGACTTTGTTTCTCTCACATATTTGAATTCCCTAGGTAAAATGAAGGGTAGGGAGCCGCGTTTATCGGCCAATTTCTATTAACTGCATGCATTGATTTCTTTGTATGGTGAACCTGAGTTAGGTGATATGTAGAAACCCACACTCATTTGGATGCTTAGTCAAGGCTCAGACAGAGAAACTAATTGTGGAGCCCACCATGTGGATGGTAGTTGGGTGTCAATCACTACTCAGTGGAAAAACATGATCAGCGACCCACAATTGCAGGTCTGCGAGACTTGGAGGATGTCGGGGCAATAGATGAAGGGAAACCCCTAGGGGCAGTACTGAAAAGGAAAAATACTTAGCGAAATTCAAGTGTATGAATTTGGTCAAAGAGTGTTTGATCGTTTCAAGGCATGTGACCAACTTAGGCTTAGGGATAAGAACATGCAAAACAAGGCAGGAGCAAAAATGACCCAATAGGAGCAGGAATGAGACATCAAGAGTGAAAAAGAGGGGGGTCCCTACCTAAAGTGGGGAGTGTGTGCAAAACATGCACAACATGACATAATTAAATATTTTAATTATGTTAAGAATAAATACAAAGAAAATAAAGCTTATAGGCCTAGGTCAATTTTATGTGTCTACACTTCTCATGATGATTAGATGATCTTTACTTTTCTTGGATCTTCATGATATTTGTGTATCTAATCTTAAGACACCTTCAACTCTTTAAATTGATGCTTAATAAGAAACAAGTTGTATATCTGTTGGTTTGACATATAATTGACATGGAATCTTGAGCTCTAATATCATTTTATTTATCCCTTGCAGACATCTCTGGAGCTATCAACAAATGAATTTAAGATGCAACTTGTTAGACCCTAAAAAATCCTTGGTATTTTGAGGTCTTTTATCTTCAATATTAGCATGGTATGTGGTCAGCTTGTTTCTTGTTAGCTAGCTTGAACCTCTCCTAATCAATTATTTTTCTAGTTATTTTAGAAAAACTATATACTCTTTTTACCAAATCGTAGGTGCAAATCCACCTGACACATTACAAAAGGAGTATAGTTACTTGGCCTCACATATGTAGCATTCATCATACAATATTGTTTATGACTATGGAACTTATTTGGTTGACAACATCCATGAAGGCTTAGTTGGATTGAAAGAAGGAAAACAATGGGTGAAGTTCTAGTGGTACTCATTGTTGATGCATATGTTCTTGTTTAATGGACAAAAGTCCTTTGAGAAAGAGATTACACTAGAAAGGAAGAGGGATGGTGTTGACTTTCCTGTTTAGTGTTGGACCCATGTTTTGGATAGAGATGATAGGAGATATAATTTGGTAATGTTTAGAAATTATTTTGCATCCAAGATAAGGAAAGCCTTAGTATATCGGCCACCTAGGATCCTTAAAGAAATCCATGAATTCTTAAGACCTAGGGAGCTAAGGCCAGATTTGAATTTGAGCCATAATTGGGGAGATATGATTTTATATCATGATAAGAAAATTTTTAGGATATATGGTAGTAGCCTGGGCCCATCCATTTTTTCTAGCAAATGTTCCTTTGAGAATTGCTTTCCTTGAAATCATGAGACAGTTGGGAGTTTCCCAGGAAACACATTTACCAGAACTAGCAAGGAAGGGGTCATTCTTCCCATAATGGATAGTATTTGAAGATTACATTGTGACAAAAGGGGCAGTGAAGGAACTAGATCATTTGTTGACTCCTTATGAATTAATGACTATGAACCCAAGGAATCATGATGTTGAGGGATTCATAAGTAAACTCAAAGCAGATAAGAAAATGAGTGCTTTTGTACATGCCTTTGATCACCTTGAGGATAACATCGGGAATATATCCAAATTTTAGGAATGGGAAGAAAGAAAATCCAGATACCTAGCTTATAGAAAAATGGTAGAAGTTAAGAGGAAGAATACTCCTCAATATGACCACTTGCTAGATATATAGGGTGATTTCAACAAAGCTATGTATGTCATGGATAACTTTGAGAATGTAGTTGGTGTTTTGAGAGAGAAATGGAAGGTTCGTGATAAAGGGAAAGTAGTAGTGGTTGAGGAAAATGTTGAAGTGACATTAGAAGAAATACCTCCATATCAACCACCCAAACAATTGAGAATTTATTCTAAGAGGAGGAAAATAACAAGTGAACAAAGAAGCCCAATAGCCCCTGCCATCTCTAAAGGACCAAAGGTATATATTCCCAAAATTTGCAATGCCACCTTCTCCTGCATAGGTCTTTTTACCTATAATTGATTTGGATCCACCTCTTGAAAGTTCTACTCCTCCTTAGCAACCACCTCAGAAGAAGCAAAGGATTGGAACAAAAGGGGTGGTTGATTACTCTAACACATATGAAGATGATATTTATGTCACCCTTGAGGAAATGCAAATAGAAATTCCTTCGCATCAAGGAGAAATTGATTCAAGTTATGTACAAACCATCCTCAAATTGGGGAAGCTTGACATTTGTAGACTGAATATTGTAGACGATTTGAGGGTGGAGGCCAGTAAAGAATTTATGGAAGATGATTCTTTCATTGAGACTTCAACATTTCAAATTTTTTGGTGGAAATCCAAAGCTGCAATATATGCAGAGAAGGTAGCCATTGAAAGGATCTTGCACCCTGAATCACCTGAAAGTGTGATTAAGGTGAATGTAAGAAGTGTTATGAAGGATGAGTTTAAGAAGATCAATGCCCAACAGGGCAGAGAACTTGTAAAGAAGAGTGGTATATTGTTATTGCCAGAGTTGAATATTGTAGATGATATTGTTTTAGATGCAACAAGAAGGGTTGAAAGACCTTTTGTGTAGATAGAGGAAAACTTGGAAATGGAACTTTGAGGTTCTACTTTTAGTAAAGATTGGGATGAATTGGAGATACGGTCATTATCCCTGACATATAGGAAACTAGCCCCGTTAGAGCCATCAACACTTCATGGGAAATTGCTTGTAAACAGAGTTGTTGATACCCTAGCTTTAGAAGCTACAGATATGGCTATCAATGTTTCCAGATTTACTCGGTCAACTGTGGAGGGCCTAACCTTGGAAAGAGATAATCTCAAAGTTAAATACAGTGAACTTCTAAATGATTATGATAGTAGCCAACTGAATGTGGCTACATTGGAATTTGAACTAGCATTCTATAAACAAAGAGAGGGAATGCAGAGAGAAAAGGGTCAGCCTAGCTCAAGCCACCCATCTTTAGTTTCTCCAATGACATCAATGCAACACTAATTTCATAGCTAGTCTCTAGCAATAATACCATATGATCAAAGACAAGAATCAATTGCAAAGGGAGAACCAAGTAGACCAAGCTCTAGTTCATTTACTAGAGATCGACTGATTCTACAAAATTGAGGTATATAAGAAGTTGTTAGAGAGGGATCAAGATGCAATGTATGAGAATATATCAATGATTTTCTGCACTAATTTAAAGCATTTTAATAAGAGGATTCAGAAAAGACTTATTAGTGTGCCTGACAATTATCCTTTGATGGTGCATGCAATGAGATTGTCTCAACAGGATAAAATGTTGGCTATACCAACTCTAAATAAATGGGTTCCAAGAGTTGAGAGATTCAAGTTGATTTTAGTGGGAGTCGGCCAACATGAAGATAAGTATCCTCTAGTGCAACCAATTTATGAATTTGTGTGTGAGTTGAGTGAACAAAATTTTTAAGGATATGCAATCCCGTTAGAGCAGAAGATAACAGAATTGATAGTTCAATATTCCCACACTGATTTGGACCCACTACCAAATATTGAGGTTGCTAATTATGAATTGAAACCATTGCAAACATGGAAAAGGGAATTGGATGAGGTCATTGATTCCTAGGTAGATGAAATCTGCAAGGAATTTAACATTGATGTCTTCAATATTACTCTGGGGAGGTTAACTTTTGTCATTAGTTTTTTGGAGGATTTTGACAAGGAATCCAATGTAGTTGTAACCAAGTATTCCCCCCATAGGAAAGCCATGGATGACATTATCAATTTTGATTGTCCATCTGAGAAAGAGTATGAGGAATGGGAAAGGTTATATTGTGGCAAATTTGGATTGTGAAACATATACTAGGTCATGTATTGTCTAAGTATGACCTTCGAAATTGCAAAGATAAAACATATCTTTCACAGAAAAGTATTGGCTATTGATGATGTAGGATGTTGATCAAGATGCTGACTCACCCTATGGTCTACATCATTTTTGCTTGATGAAGTGGACGCACTCTTGTGACATGTGTTTTTTGAGAAGGAAACGCTACTCTCCATTGCAAATGCAAATATTCTTTGTCTTATGTGTATCCCCTCCATTTTGATGATTGCAAATATAACTAAATTTGGAATATTCCTTATAGTGGTCCAATACAATATTGACATGTGTACACTTGGCCTAGGGCTTTTTTGCTCCCTTCTTCTATTAAAGGAAATTCATGGCCATTCTTTTGGATTTTTTGTTGAATTTCTGGAGCTACAATTGAGAAAAATTAAGAAACACAAAGCAGATAGGTTAAGTCTATATCAAATATTTTGAGTCTAGATAGTAAATTTAGTTAAATGTATGGTTTCTGAATATATTTGAATGATAATGAAGATTCTCTAAGTCTATAGTCTCTTCCTTTGGTTTTGTATTAGAATTATTAATGAAAATATTGATCAATGATCATTTCATTAATTGTCATCTTGATATGCTTTGATGTATGATTTGGTTTTGGCTCTTGTTAAGGGAATGAGTTAAAATGCTTGAATTAGATCATGGTTTCTCATATGAAGTCATTTGGATTTCATAAGTAGTCTGTAGTACTTAAATATTGATTTGTGAATTACAAAGTGATATCACTCGATCATAATTGTTCAAAATTAAATGTTCCTTATATTTCAATTTACACAGACTCTTAACCCATAGATAATGGCATTGATCTTTAACCCATTAAACCTTTCTTGGGGTTTCAGTCGTTCAACTTAAAAGCAATATCTTAAAATAATTATTGACCCACCTATTGCTTGTTGTTTTATATTCTCATCTTAAGATGCATAGTTGATTCAAAGAATTGCCACCTTTGCAATTGATTTCATCTTATTTATAATTAATGAGAATTTATCTGCCCTGATTTACAATGTATGTGTGAATTTTCAAAATGATTTATCTATTAAGCATTATGGGAACACCCTCCTGGGCCTGGAAAAACCTAAAGTGCAGGAGATAAAGGGATATATATTTTATCTTGTCAGTTGGCCACTCGTCTAGAAAGTATTTGAGAATTGAGTTCGGCAGACTCATACATATTTATTAAGGCTTGTTTGGTTCGTTAAAATTAACCAACATAGCTAATGAATAATGGGGTTCATCATGCAAGCAATGATGGACCCCCTTTCTCTTACATGTCTTCTTTTACTTTCAGATGTTCAATTTATCTTTTATTGCACATCCTATTCAGTTATTTCAATGGATTTTGTGGGAAACTTATAAGCATATTTCTTGTAATGAATCTAAGAAGCTACTTTATGCAAAAAAATTGTGTACTATTCCTCCTTTCTGCAAAGAAATTGCATAATGAAAACTGAAAATATTCATTTCATGGCACTAGTTGTATGATTATGAGTAAATTTAGTAGAATATTTTGTGTACCTTTCTCCTTCTACAAAGTAGAAAACATCAGTGGTGTCCCAGGCTAACATGATTGGGCTAAAAATCACTATTAGGTAACAATATGTTTGGATCCTCTTTGATGGTCCAATGAGGCTTCAATTGACACATCTAACTACGAGGTCCATCATATGGCAGATGTAGGAGTTGAGAGAGCATGGAGTAGACCATTTCTAGGAGAGACATCAAGTGGAAGAGGTGATGTGGAAGCACCAATAAGACTTAAGTAATTTCATAGTTTTATCTAAATATTTTTAGAATATTTTATGAGATATTAGTACTAATGAGGGTATTTATGTTTCAAAATATTTAATAGTTGTTGACAAAGGAGTAAATTTTACAAGTGTAGGAGGCTACACAATCGACCATTAGATTTGGCCTAGAGACTCATTATACGGTATCATTTAATTGTTATTTAGATGTTAGTTTTTGAAATCTATTATGTTTAAATACATGTACATATATTGATAGTCTAATGTAATATTGTGTTTTTATGCAACAACTTGGTACTTTTACATCCATGTTAACTAAGCCTAACACATTGGAAGAAGTTGCACAAGTATATGTTTTTTTATTCTTGACATTATGATTATATGTGCATGTGCATTTAAATTGTGTTACATTCTTGTCATTTTTTATAAAGGAAACTATCTTAGATGCTTCATCCATCATGATCTCATCTAGAGTACAAGCATCACAATAGATATGTGTTTATTTTATATTGCAAATATATACGTTTAGATAGGAGTAGATAAATGTTTAGTAAATATTATTATTTGTCAAAAATTATATGTTAATTCATATCAATTTTATTTTACCTACTATATTCCTTTGCCTAATTCAACAATGTGATGAATGTGGGACCATTTCATTATATGAGGAGTCTTGATCATCCTAAGGGAAAATCATATGCAAAATTTCTTACAGAAAAAAGAGCAAGACTTGAGGTAAACAATAATTGCATTTTTGATACAATATAGTTCAATATAGTGATTTTGATGTTAAATTGATCATTTCTAAATTATAGTATATAAGTTTCTATTTACTAGTCTATCTTGTCAACCATTCACATAATTACTCTAATTTGTGGTTTGAATTGTTATTGTGCAGGAAACTTTAGAGCCACTAAGCTCTTGGAGGAGGCTCAATTTTAATGATCTAAAATAGGATTAGGATTTGATAGAGATTAATACATTTAGGGTTTGATAGATCTTGAGATGGCATATATGCCACAATTTGTAAAACTTGTTTTGAGTAGGCATATATGCCAAATTTTTATATGCACAAACACAATTATTCTACATTTTGATATATAAGAATTGATATTCGACCTAATTTGTTCCTCATGTGCATGTCTTTCTACTTTGAAACTTCAAATGGAATGTATAATTATTTTAGAATGGTTTAAAGTTATGATCAATAACATGTTATAGATTAACGAAATTACATTTTAATAGAACTTATGAATTATAATTGGTAATCCATCTATGTTAGAGTTCATTCATATTAAGGTTCACATACATTACATTCCATGAGACCACATTTCTTTGAGGTTTTTTTTCAAAAAAATCATTTCCTTTTCTATTAAACAAGATATCCCTACCAAAAAATTTTAATCAAACAAATTTTTCTATGGTTAAAAACTCTAATGTGATTAATAGAAGTTCCATAGGCTGCACCAAAGATGAAGAGTAATAGATTTTTCAAATATTTGATTACCTCCATATGTTGCATGTTGAACACTTGATTTGAGAACACACATGATTTTAAGGTCTCTTGAATGAATTTACATTTGACATTTTTTTTTTTTATGAACTCCTGTAATGAAGTGGGTAGGTGAATTTTTTTCAAAAGAAGCTAAAATTAATGAAAAATGGTATGAGAAGCACTGTAAAATATTTGTTGAGAAGAACTTTTTGAGAAAATACCTCAAATAATTGTGGTCTCATAGACAAGGTAATAAAGATGAAAATAGCAGCTTATGATAGTAATATGTCATTGATTCTTTGGATTGATTAAAAAATTCAAACAAATCCCCTACAACTTAATGAAATATATGTCATTATATTTTTTATTCAAAAGTAATATAATTATCTTGATAAAAATTAATGTCACTTAGTGGTGCTAAACACTCTATAAAAACCATATGAGTGATGCAACCATCAAACAAAACCATTTGAAACTCAATTCAACATTCATTCCATTAAACCTTCACGCTTAATAACATGTCACTAGATCCTTCATGTAAAAGGTATAAAATCATCATGAATAAGAATCACTATCTCTCAACCATGATACAAAAACAATAACATTATGTACACCATAGGGGTTTTATTCAACCTTCAAACAAAGTCCTTACAACTCAACAAGATACATGCTCATTAGATTGTTCATGTGAAATCTATACAATAATCATGACCAACAAATAAGACATCACTCAACCATGATGCATGAACACACATTATATATGTAAACCATATGAGTGTGATACAACCATTAAACAAACCAAATACAACTCCATGATATGCATATTATTTGACCTTCCACATGGAATCTGTATTATCGTAATGAAAAAAATTGAATGTTGCTAACCATAATGCATGAATAAGAAAACTAGGCATACCATATGGGCTTGATGCACACTAGTCATAATCCACACTTCGTACAAAATCAATAACACTCATATGATATTTTCATAAATTTTAATCAACCTTGACCCACACCAAACTTTCCATATGAGTTTGATGTAATCTTCAAATAATAATATATAAATGTAATACAAATGTAATGCAACCTTTCACAAAACCCAACATACAATAAAATGATATATATATCATCAATTCCTTCATGCTAATTCCATATAGTCACATAGAAGCATCAATGTCACTCAACCATAATGCATGAACAAGTGACTTTCAAAAAACTTTTATACATAATAATTTGTAACCATCAACTCAAATCCATACAAGTTAGTGGCATATATGTTATTATAACTTTCACTCAAAAATTCATAATCAAGATGCATGAATAAAAACACCAATCACACCATAATGAACACTAGTTATGATATATTCTTAACACAAAATACAAAATTTTTAGGATGTTATATATTTCATTCAACCTAACACAAGTTTCGTACTCTATTTGAACAATCAAAGACAAGTTAATGTCATTCAATTATGATTCATAAACAAATGCATTAGACATGGCATAAAATTTTGATGTATGATGGACATATAATCTACATCATTTAACCCTAATCACAAATTAGCCTACCCTTATCATCTTATCATTTTCATCATCATTGCTTTCATCATTGACCATGCTTATCTTCCTATCCAATCTATATCCTATTATATCATATCTAGTCTTTATATGCTTTTATCATATCTCATCACCCAATCATAAGCCATGTCATTTCTTATATCAAAATCAATCTTGTATAGAGTCTATGAAATAAAAAATGAATCTTCTCTAAAAACACTTGAAAAGAAGTAGAGCAAAGTGAATGAGATAGATAATGTATTGAATGAAGAGATTATTCCTACTCTCAAGAAGTTATAAGGAAGGTGCTTGTGTACTATGTGGAATGGGAAAATGGCAATGGAAAAGTGGAAAAACTCAAGAGGTTTTGTATTAATTGGTAAGAATTTTTGTAGGCAAAGAAAGTGAGAGATGATGCTATAGGTGGATTTGAACAAATGTTTAGTCAAAGATTCTTGAACTTAAGACTTCTATGGAGAAAATATAACTGGAAATATATGTTAAGGAAGAACCAGTATAAAATGTAAGTTCAAGAAAAGAGAATCGGTGTGGAGGACACATGAAAGTATTAAAGCCATTGAAAACTCTATCAAATAAAGGGATGTTGTCCCAAGCGTTGATGACAGAGGAACTAATCTAAAGCTCAAAGTAACATAATGAAAATTAAGTTAGAAGATCATGAAAATGAATAACAGGGCGTGTTAACAAGTAATAGTAGGACAGATGAGGAAAAATGTGTGGATGGTCAAGTTGTAGATGCAAACGCAATAGTTGGAAGTGTTGAAATTGAAGTAAACCAACTGAAGACTTAAATTAACCACTTAGAAAAGGAATTAAAAGATAAGAATATTTTATTGTCAATGAAAAGGAGTTTAGTCTACTCTAAAAATAGTTGAAAAAGAAATAGACCAAAATGAATTAGATAATGTATTCAATGAATAGATTATCCTTGCTCTCGAGAAGTTGAGGAAGGTGCCTGTGTAGATTCTTCTCTATTCACTTTGTGACCAAACCGATAGTTTTAGTGCATCTGAATGGGTATATTTAGGCCAGGAAAGGTCTTGTTTTGTACCCCCAACATGCTGAAATAGTTTGAGCTACATTGTACCGATGATATCCCTTAAGATTCCAAAGAGAAAAAAAGTAACAATATTTGATGAGCTATTAATCATAAATCATGTCACTTAGAAACATTATGTCTAAGGCTATGAGATCACATAAGGCCCCTCTACAATAACCTCTCTTGGTTTTTTATATCTCTAAGGTGTTTGCCTGTGGTGTCGAGTTTTCAATTGATGGAAAATGGGTTAGATGCATGTAGTGTAAATTTGCAAAGGGGTGTAACTTTGATTTTTCTTCTCATGTGACCAAAATGATAATTCCAATACATTCATATGGGTACGTTTAGGTTAGGAATAGTCCTATTTTTCACCCAAACATGTTGAAACAATGTGAGCTACATTGTACTGACGATATCCCTTAAGAGTCCAAAGTGTAAAAATCCAACAATCTTTGACAAGCTATTACTCAAAAACCATGTCACTTAGAAATAATCCATATGAGTCTACAAGATCATGTAGGGCCCCTCTATAATAAACTCTCTCAATTTTTTATATCTCTAAGGCATTTTCTTGGGGTGTCTAGTTTTTAGTTGACAGAAAAAGTGTCAAATGCATGCAGTGTAAAGTTGCAAAGGGGTGCAACTTTTGTTCTGCTCCTCATGTGGCTAAACTACTAGTTCCAACACATCCAGATAGGCTCTTTTAGGCTATGCATGGTCCTGTTTTGCACCCAAACATACCAAAACAATCTGAGCTACATCATATCGGTGATATCCTTTACGAATTTTCAAAGTGCAAAAAGGCAGCAATCTTTGATGAGTTGTTACTCAAAAATCATGTCACTTAGAAATATTTCAGCTAAGGCTATGTGATCACATAGGGTCCCCTTATAATAACTTCTCTTGGTTTTTGATATCTCTAAGGCATTTGCCCATGGTGTCAAGTTTTCAATTGATGGAAAAAGGATCAATGTAAAGTTGTAAAGGGGTGTAACTTTCATTCTCCTCCTTGTGCAACCAAAATGATACTTCCAACACATCCAAATTGGTGGGTTTATGCTAGGAATGGTCTTATTTCACACCCAAACACATCGAAACATTTTGAGCTACATTGTACCGACGATATCCCTTAAGGTTCCAAAGTGCAAAAAGGCAGAAATCTTTGATGAGCTATTACTCAAAAATCATCACTTATATTGTTATAGATGCATGGAGTTAGATTATTTTTTCCATACATATATTTGACATCAATGACAAGACCAATCTACACATACTTGCAACATAGTGATGATGCTTGTGTTAGAAACCAAGATTTGAAGTGCAAACCAAAAAAGCCTTCCACAGAAGAGAAAAAAGAAAGTAGAAGCTATTGCAAAACGATGTGCAACATAATATTATTCAGGAATTCTTAATTACAAGATATGATTTTCTTTATAAAATCAAAGATGCATAACCCCAATCTTATCTTGAGCAACAAGATAGCTCAATAAGATAAAGATAAAAACTTATAACCTAGGAATTAAATAATGCCTAAGTAATGTTATGCAAGATCTAAAATGCAAACTAGAAAAGCCTTCCACAGAAGCGAAAAATAAAAAAGCAGAAGCTATTGCAAAAATATGTGCAACATAATATTATTCAAGAATTCTTAATTACAAAATATGATTTGTTTTATAAAAGAAAAGATGCATAACCCTAATCTTATCTTGAGCAACAAGATAGCTCAATAAGATAAAGATAAAAACTTATAACTTAGGAATTAAATAATGTCTAAGTAAAGTTATGCAAGTGTAATTAAATATTAATTACACTAACACCCCCCATAAGTGCAACTTAGGGAGACTAAAAAAGAATGCACCTAAAACTAAGATGAATGCAAGAAAGCATGAATGAATGGGTCCTGAAAACAAGGTCTGATCAGGTATGTAAGTACAAATGCAATAATGAGGTAGAGAAGGAAAACCCAGTGGGACAAAACCCCCTACAATGAGATGAATGTTGCAGAGAAGGACTGGAAGAACACTATGGAGTAACACTAGAACCACAATTTGACAAGCAAGGAAAGATACTTTTGTCTACAAGAAACCAAAAAATGGAATCATAATAATGCGACAGCAGACCCGATGCCACAGAACACTGGAAAACTCACAAACTGGAACAAACCTGGAATTTGTGAAGCAATAGTAGATGAAATGATGACAAAATCTAGAAATCGTGTATCTTGATGTCGATGCCAAATTGAGACTAAAACTCTTCTATGGGAATGAGTACCATAAAGACTCTGGAACATTAACCATAAAAACATGGCCCTTAAACTGAGATGGATCTAAACCAATGCGGATAAAGAAACATAAACTCTCAATCTAAAGTGTGAACCGATGTGAATCTGATATGTGTCAAGAAAGAGCAATAATGTGGCCAAAAGAAACTAAGAAACCAGATAACCCATGCAAGTTGCCATCAAAACAAGATGGAGATCAAAGTGCATGCACACTCTAATCAGATTATTCTGTAAGAAACCCCCCTGATGGAACTTTATCTCAGTTCATTTATTACAATAACCCAATGATTGTAAAATGACAGAATGCAAAACATGCATAAAATAAAGAGAAAATGCAAACATAGTGCATGAAAACAAAATAGAGTGCATGCACAAACCAATATTCACATTTTCCTCCATGATTAAAATTGACCTCAAATTTGTGTAGAGGACTGAATCTGAAAAAATAGCCAACACCAAAGTGAAGTTCTCGAAACTAGCTTTCCGTTGATATCTCATTTGCCAAAAACAGACATCATGGCCAAAAGTTATGAATTTTTCAAAAAAAATGAATTTAGCTTACAAGAAATGGGTTTTCTAGCAAAATAAAGTTTACTTCTGATTTGATTTCTACAAAATCTACTCATTGTTTGTAAACAATAAAAAAAACTCAAAAATATTTCGATGCTAAGAACAAAACCCATAAATCATTTTTTGATCCAGTAAGCAGAAGATAAAAAAATATATTTTATTAACCTTTTTCCAGTAGAAAAAATGACGAGCGCCACTTTTTGTACAACAATTTTGTCCAGATCTATGCAAGATATACAAAATCTAAAAGATACCCATTTGAGATTTTGACCCTGGCTACAAAACCCAAAAATCGTTTTCCCTACAATTAAGTGGAAGCTAGATTTTTGAAGCAAAAATGAAAAATAGCTCCAATAAAAATGACTTGCATCAAAACCTTGATAAAATTTCGACGAAATAAAAGTCAATTGTGACTTTTTCCAGCACTCTAAATCCAATGGAGATGCCTGATCTCATCCAAAACACTCCAGAAATAAACTCAAGGCATGAAACCCTCGAGGAATCCTAAATGAACTCTGCAATGATTTTTTCAAAAATCTGACAAGGGGCTACAAATCAAGGCTCTAATACCATGTTAGAAACTAAGATTTGAAATGCAAACTAGAAAAGCCTTCCACAGAAGAGAAAAACAAAAAAATAGAAGCTATTGCAAAAAGATGTGCAACATAATATTATTCAGGAATTCTTAATTACAAGATATGATTTGCTTTATAAAACAAAGATGCATAACCCTAATCCTATCTTGAGCAACATGATAGCTCAATAAGATAAAGATAAAAACTTATAACCTAGGAATTAAATAATTCCTAAGTAAAGTTATGCATGTGTAATTAAATATTAATTACACTAACAACTTGGATTATTGATTAAGGTTGCTCCTACCACATGACTCCTCACAAGGAGTGGTTTATATCTTACAAAGCACATTCAATGGGGGAGATGTTTTCATTGGTGATAACAACACTAAGAAGATTATTGGTTAGGGAAAGGTAAAGTTGTGTTTAGTGATGGGAGGATTAAATCTCGTGATGATTTTTACATTTTCCAAGACTTGCAAGAAATTTAATTTTAGTATTCAAGTTGAATTATTCTAGAATGCATGTGACATTTGATAAGTTTGGTTGTAGGTTGGTAAGAGGGAGTTTAGTGATAGCTAAAGGATCTCAGATAGGGACTTTTTTAGGCTAAATTCCTCTACTATATGTAACTCTTCCAATGTAACTAGCACTAAAAATGCACGGATGTTGTGGCATTATAGATTGGGCCTCATTGGTGAAAAAGGTCTTAAAACCATTTTTAATAAAAAGTTGGTTGATAGTATTTTTGTATAGGAGCGAATTTGCACCCCTTACACAAATTCCCCTTTCACACACCCTCACCTTAGAAAATCAAATATGAAGGTGAAGTTCCACATCACCCAACTGCCTTCTATCGACTTGGCATCTGTCCTTTGTGTTAGTGAGAATATTTTTCGGGGATGAATGTAAGGGGTGCAGACGTCTATGAGGTATGTTGCCATGCCTGATGAATTCTTGTGTTTGAAGTTCATAGAGGTGTTACACACCCGATTGGGGTCAAATTGTAACATCCCTCTTCAACCAACCAACCCAAAAATGGTAGATTCTTCCTCATTCTTCCTTCAAATTCTTCCATTCTCACTTGATTTCACCCTCTTGCATTCTCTAGCAATTCTCTAGAACACTCCAGCATCTCATTCACTCTCAAGCAACATTCTAGCATCCCAATTTTGAGCATTGCAGTAGTAGTAACACTCCATAAACTCCACATTGCAAGTGTGAGGCCATTATAGACGTTGCAAGATTGGATTCTTGTGAGACCTCCCTTCACCATGATTGTGATGATGGTCACTTTTCCAAGTTCCTAGCTTGCTTTCTCCTCCATTGGCTACTGAGCTTTTGGGTGGAGTTGGTATCACTTCACTCCTTTCCTTTTTGATTTGGTTGAGTAGTGTAATATTGTTTGTACTGCTCCTTTTTTTCCTTTTCTCTCCTTTATCACATATTCTAGTCCATTTCTTTTTGAATGTCTGTGGAGGTGGAAACAAAAAAAATGGGGGTTTGACTGAGGTAGGCCCCTATACATCCCCAACAATTTTCCCTCTTTCTTGTGTGCAGGAGAACGTACGTGTGGAGCTAGCTAGAAAATTGGTGCTTCTGTGAGATCATCTTCATCACCCTAGTTCTTATTTAGTTGCTTTATCATCTTAGTATCTATTTCCTATACTTTCTCATTCTGTTTTTGCCACCTAGATTAACTAGCTAGGCCATTTTTAGGTTTTTCAGTAGTTTTTGTTGTGTTTATTGTTTTCTAACTATACAGATTCCAGCATGCCTAAGAGATTCCAGTATGCCATGATGTTTTCCCAGAACTATGTTTTCATCCTCAGACAGAGAGTTGTCTAAGACACAGTATCAACTCCAAAAACTAGCTTGCCTAGCCTAAACTTGAACTTGGGTTTGAAGAGTGATAGAAGTACTACATAGTGCTCTTTATTCTTGATCCTTGTCCTTTTAGAGTGAGGTAAGTTGGGGAAGCCTTCCACTCTTAGCTCTCCGTGACTTGGAGCCTTGGTGTGGTTGGTTCCCCTTGTAAGGAAATCTATGGGAGGTATCTTATGAAAACTCGAAATAGTAGTGCCTTTGATAACTTTCAATTCGATTAGGTTGCCTCAAAGACATGTACAACTATGTCCTAAAGCAGAAATAGACACAATTTATTTCCCACATTGATCCTTCTGAGAGAAGCACATGTAAATTCAATAGCAAGCAATAACAGATTCTAGTAACAAATTCAATACAGAAGAAAGATAAGACAGAAAACAGAACACAAAGATTTACGTGGGGAAAATCCTCTCGGATAAAAAACCCCACTCTCCAAAGATTGAGCCATTGTATTATTCAGCAACTAAAGGTTACAATACAATTTAGGCTCATAGCTTGTTTGAAGATTACATCTTGTTCATTATGGATACAACTAGTAGCATCTTATCACTTCCTTTGTTTTGGCCTCAAGGCTTCGGCCTCAAGCCAGCCTCTCGGCCTTCTCCCTATCGCTCTCACCTTCGGCTCTCATGCACTCTCTGCACTCCTTCTAGAATGTCCAATGCATACATATATGCATTCATTCTCAATAGTCATAAAGAAATCTCCAGCTCAGCATCATCATCATAACGAAGATGTTTCCACTTCCTCGTGTAGATTTTTCCCTTTCCACACAGAAACGGTCGCAATGGTTTCACAGTAAATGGTTCACATCTTGTTTTCTCAGATTGGTCCACATTGCACCACGTCGGAAAGTCTCCACTCGACCAACAACGATCATCTTGTGTCGCATATCGCTGAGACACAAGAAGTGTCTCCCTGATGCCACAAGACCCATTTACACGTTGTCGCCAAGAGTCGTCTCCATCAGCAAAAGGTTCCACCGAGCTTACAAGTTGCATCGACCTCAGCATGCACATCGGTGAGACTATCGCTATCTCTAGGAGATCACATTGAGCCTTCAAGTCATACCAAAACCCATTGTATCAGCATTCATCTATCAACAAGAGTCTCCTCATCGGCATGATCAGTGAAACCTCTCACCGACCTCCAATTGAACTCATCCGCCAGCGCTATCGCTAAGACATCCAACTATCGCCAAGAGGTTATACCAAGTATCCTCAAGTTTCATCAAAGCACCCAACAGTCGGCACTACATTCATCTTTTGCCAAGACCTCATACCGAGCCTTCAAGACATACCAAACACCGAGCAGTCACCAAGAGTCATACTGACATTAAGATTCCCATTGGCAAGACAATCGAGTTTTCCAGGAGTTCACACCGAGCACCAAACAGTTGGCAAGACTTATCGCTTTCGCTGAGATGTTATATCGACATTAGGATTCCCATCGGCGAGACAATCACTCTTCACCAAGACATCATACCGATGCCTTCAAGTTACCCCGAAGTCTTCTGTCGGCCAGACATTCCGCTCTCGCCAAGACCTCTCACCAAGTCTTCATGTTGTTCTGAAGCATCCACCAGTCGGTGAGACTCACTGCTTTCGCTAGGACTTCATACCAAGGTCCTAAGTCATATCGAGCACCCCAATCACCAGTCGACAAGACTTTTGTCTTTTTCCGAGACCTCACATTGAGCACCCATGTCTTACTAAGTCGGTAAGACATTTGACCTTTGCCAAGACCTTTCACCGAGTGAACATGTCATACCAAAGACTATCGGTGAGACTCTCCATCGATCGCCAAGACTTCATACCAAAGTCTTTGAGTCACCGCGAAGACCCCAAGTGTATCCCCATCGGCGAGACCTTCCATTCATCGCTGAGACTTCTCGAGACCCTTGTGTTACCTCGATAACCATGATAGCCATATTCTATTGGTGAGACTTTCACCAGTCGCTGGGACTTCTCCCTGACGGCCGATAAGAGCATTCTGTCGACCAGAGGTCTCCTACTCGCTAGAAGGTCACAACGAATACATCTAGGTCAAAGCAATAGGATTCATTTGGAAAGACATCAGCGACATGAGAAAAACACAAAGTTATTGAACTGCTAGTCATCCAGACAATAGGAATGTCACAACAACCATGCTTTCTCAGAGGTTTCGGCTTGTGAGATTGAGGCAATAATTCCAACACCCCTCTCTTACATTTTTGGTGAACCTGATGTGAACAATGTCTATCCATTTTTTTGTGTTGAGACTTGTCCCTCACTCCTAGTGATCATTGTAAGCTTGATTTTTGTGAAGGTTTATGAGTATCACAACCCAGTCGACAACTTTTAGGTACGTTGTAAGGAAAAGTATGTGACACCTTTTGAAGGAGAAGATGAAGGTCACTGCTGGTTTTTCTACAGGCCTTTTCATCGGATCTGTCACTGGTCTGTCTACCTAGGAACAGTTGTTGAGGGTGTTCTCGTGGAGATTGCACCTAGATGCTAAGTTTATACACTCAACAATCTCGTAAAACATCAAAACATCTTCAAGCCTATGGGTATGCTCATAGTGAAGATGAATCTCTAGATTATGGGTTGGCTCCCTTATGATTTTTGAATGAATAGATGGTAATCTTAAAGGTAAAGGGAGGATATACTTTGAAATAAATGGATAAACTAAAACTTAAACTATGGTGATGCACCTAAATGGAAAATATGAGTAGCTTGATTCACAACTATCTCTCATAAAATTTGTTTTCACAACTCAAATTTGACAATTTAATCACATAAATGTTTCACAAAAAGGCCTAATAATCTTATCCTTTATGAAGGAAAATGATATTTTTACAACCTTAAGGGGAAGATAAATCTATAGCACAATTAATGACCTATGACTAAACTTGCTCTTGTGTACATGCATCCATAAATGAGACATAAATTTAAAGGTTTTGAGATTTAAAACTCAGTAAATTTGCATCCAAATCATCAATAGAGACAAAAACCTGAAAGTGAGAAGACTAAAAATTGATTGCAATAAGAAAATTGAATGAAACTCTACAAATAATAATATCAATTTTTTTGTAAAAGTAGTTGTATATATTAACTGTAAAAAAGTGAGTTACAAGATCAATCTACCTTTGTAGAATGTAAAGGAAAGATGCAAGAACTGAGGAAAAAATAAACATTTTCCAATATATACAATAGATGGCTCCAAAGTTCCAAGAGGTGGAGCTAGAAGCTATCTAAAAGTGAAAATATCTCCAAATATCTCTCCCACAAGCAAAGATGAAAATCCATGAAAAGGGGAGTTAGAACTGATGTAAATTGAAAGATCAAATGGTCAACTCTATCTGCATCATGGTTGACCCCAAAAGGCTCCTAAAAAGACTCCAACTGAAAATGAGTCTCAAAACCTCTGTTGAACTCCACATTTAACTTTGCATGATTTTAGGACTTTGAAAGCGCTTCAATTATCTTTACCTCCTAATTTTACATGATTTTGAAATGAAGTTAACTAATCTAAATAGATATTAAAGCAACTAATTAAGGATTACTTTAATTCTTGTTTGGGTTCGTCTATTCATTGCATTTACGTGTCATCTATTAAAAAAAATAATAATTGATTCCTTTAATAATGCTTACATTATTTAACTCCATTTTATATCATGCAAAGTTGATTGAGGTCAATGTTTGAATTTTGATTTGCACTTTGCAAGCAAGAACTACTAAGGTAAACTAATAAATGGTGGAGGTATTAGTTTATCTAAAGTTTTTTAAAATAAAAGTTTAAAAACACCCCAAAAAGGGGTCAACCAAGCTAGGGTTTCAAAACCCTAAGTCAAAGTCATGACCCAAATGCATTTCTTACTTTTCAGTTTTTGCTTGCAACTCCCTTTGAGGACACTGCCATGGAATGATTTGGACTTCTGGAGATTTACTAGAGCTTCCTTCTACAAAAAAATGTGTTGCAGCCAGGCGGTATGCTCCATTTCTTGCATAAAATTCTTAGAATTTCCTCACTGTCTGTGAATAGAGTGTTGTTTTGAGCTCATTCATGCAAAAATGATGATCATATTCTGGGTTTTCTCATTGATTCATGGCTGCGAAACTATATAAAATTTTCTAAATTCTCTTTAACAAATCTAGTTCGCACATATCTTGGTGTCATTCATCCCATGAAATAACAACTCTTAGAGGCATTTTGTCAAACAATATTTGTGCCTTGTTTATGCTTCCACATTTTTCCTATGGCTGCCAGGCCATGAGGGCATTTTGTAAAACAGTCATTCCTTGTCTATGCTTTCATTTTTGTGTATAAACATGTAGTTCATATACTCTCTGTGTACGCATCCACCTTTATGATAGATCGGGGATTTGTCAATGTTGCTCATAATTTTATTCTTGAAACACTCCTTTCCTATGAACCATCCTTCTTTGTCTTTTCAACACAAAAAAAAGCCTTCATCATATATAAAAACACCAGAAACCTAATCAAAATCTCAGGTAACCCAATGATTTTAACTATAGCATGAAACCCTATACAAAGGATAAGCTAAGAGAAGGAGTTTTAACATGCTTCACATGATTTGATTCTTGGTTGTTTTGGAATTCTTCACTTTCAACTCTCTATTCATGGATAATCACAAGAATATTTCAAAATTTTCAAATAAATTGGATTGTCCTTTTAGAGTCATGAATTTGATGGCTTCATTTGTAGGCTACCGCTACATAGAAATGACAATCTTTACCATGATTTTCCAATACCCATGAATGTTGACCATTGGACATATGAATGCATATTTTGTTGTCATCAAGAGTTTCATGCTATCCATCTTGTTGAAATGGCACCAACCATATTCCTTTGGTATTGTACATCTCACCTCTGATATCTCAGGGATGGAGTCAAAAATATTGATATTAGCATGTTTTCCTACCCCAAGGTTTTAACAATTCCTTCACCCTTTAGTTTGATCTCTTTTATTGTTGCTCTTTGAAAGTCCTTGCAAAAGACCATAAAAACCCTGCCCTTTGTCCTCGCTTCCATATTCATTGTCATACCTTGCTTATATGCTTGAAGACAACCTTGGACTTCATGCATATCTTTCCTTTATTCTAATCCTGCTCAGTTTTGTTAAGACTTTTTTCGCTATTATGCATGGCTCTCGATTGTTGACAGAGTCTCTAGACCCTAATAAGCACTGTATTTCCTCATCACTTCTCTATCTCATCCAAATCTCATTTAGCTGTTTGCACTATGATCCCAAACTTTCACTTGCATGGATTTGCATTGGGTTTCTAACATCACTCCAAAGCTATTGAAACTCCATTTCAACCTAGGTACAATATTATCCTTCAAATTTCATGAAGTTCTCCTAACTTTGAGGTGGCTCCCTCACTAAGATATATTGTCTTTGTATAGGAGATGACCTACAAAACCTCCATTTGTCCCCTTCATGTATCATTTTCATATTTGATCATTTGTCACTTTTTCATTTGTGAATGAACATTGTCCTTTGAAAGTGAAACCACTATCCTCCATGTGTTTCATCTTTAAACTATCACTTCTTATAGACCTTTGCAATTTTCAATATATGATACATTGGCAGTTTTTATGATGCATAGTTTATTCCTATAGATGGTAGCTATTCTTTGTACCAGCACATTGTATGTGTAGATTGTCATTTACTTTGAGTACTTGACATGATTGCTCTAATCCTTTGAGGTAGTTGTTCAAAATGTTCTTGAATGCCTCTACCTAAGTAGTGATTGTTCCTAGAATATGATTAGTGCTTCTAATGTTAAAACATGAATTTGGTAAGAGAGAGTTACCTTCAGCATGTTGGGCTCAACCCTTGTGGTATCCCATTTCCCTCCACATGTTGTGATATCAAAAAAGATGAATCATGTAATGATAAATGAACTTGTACCTGCACAGTGAACAAACAAGTTAAGATAAAAAAAATAACTGCTTGTCTCTCCTTGACTGTATGAACTGAATATGATATTTGTTTATCTTCTATGTTTTGTTGATCAGAAGTAGAATAACAATATGTTTTAAGTTACTGCATATAGAAGTAGAGATGTGATCCTGAGCTCTAACAAAAAAAATTCTCCCCCTATAGGTCTTCTCTTGGAGCTAAAAGGAGAGTTGGAGATGCTGATGTGGACAACGAGATTTCTTACTTTTATATGCTTTTTCTTACTTTCTATGTACCTATTAGTGTACTTCTATCACATTCAATTACTCCCACGGCTTGTGTGGGACATTTAAGCATTTCTTTGATCTCAATGTATGAAACAATAATGCTTATGCAATCTTGTATACATTTTCATCACAAAATGAATAAAAGAAAACAATATTATGCAATTTGTGTAATTCCTTTCTATTGTAAAATATTGCATAATAAAAATTGAATTCCATTTGAAAGCATCCCTATTGTGCAATAATTTAACTTAGTAGAAATATTTGTATACCCTTCTCTTTTAAATGCAACCAACTGTTTGAGCTCTACCAAATTGAGTTGTAAGTGAAATTTTGGTAACAGAGGGGCAAGGTAGGATTCTTTGATGAGACTGACCATGTCGCCACTCCTCCCGCATCTCCTACACCATTATCAGTAGATGAGCATGAAGTCGTTCACATTCCTTTAGAATATATCTCTACCCTTCTCAAAGTGTTGGTTGACTTGGAGAATCCCCTAGAAAAGGACCCAAAGCTAGCTAGAGTTGCTCTGGTTATTAGCGAGATAAAGTATATGGTGAGAAAAGACCGAACAAGCATAAAACTCCTAGCTAGCCTCTCTAGTTTGAATGAACCGTGTGCCCTTCCAAAAAATGCTAACGTTATACAAGGGGATGCTCTTGAAGAACATGAGAGAAGGTTAGGAATTTCAATGCCTACTATGTCCGTGTATATGGCCAACATAGTCCCATTGATCAGCGTCTCCTCTACCTCTGAGAGATCCAAAACTATCAAAGTGAACAAAATACCTTTAGGTTTCAGTTTCACCCCTCCTATCACCTCTAGTGGTCAAGGTTTTTGCGGGTTGAGTGGTGGGTGCTTTGGTAGTGGTTGTGGCTTCAATAGCAGGGGTGGTGCTAATGGAAGTGGTTCTGATGGAGGCCATGGTGGTGGCTTCAGAAGTGGAGGTGGCTCTAATGGAGGCCTTGCTAGTGGCAGTGGCTCCGACAATGGCTCCAGCAGTGGCCACGTTCATGGTTTTGAAGGTGGCTCCAGTGGTGGCTTTGGAGAAGGTCCCACTAGACCTTTTTCATCCCAAGACCCTATCTTGAATGATCTTCTTTAGAATATGGGTAAGATGCAAAGTTAGCTGGCGAGTCTCTCCCAAGCCTCTTCCCAACCTATCTTTCAACCCTTCTTCCCACAAAGTCCATTGTCGGTAGCAATATTAAGCACTTCCTTCCCACAAGGAATGGACATTCCTAAATTTGAGAAGTATGGCAGCAAAGGGGATCGGAAAATGCATGTGTCTACCATTAATGCCATGTGTACAAACTTCTTCCATCACGACACATTGATGGAAAAATTATTCCCTTGATATCTTCAGGATACAACGCTTGAATGGTACTATTCCTTACCTGATAACTCTATTTTCTCATTTGATCAACTTGTAAATCAGTTTCACTAACAATTCCAAGCCAACATCGGACCAAAGATGACCTTTTTGGATCTCGTCCAATGCAAACAAGGGGATAATGAGCGGATAATTGGTTTTATAGTGGGATATCAAGCACTTTTCTCATAGATCTCGTACCCACTACTTGATTCAAACATTTAGAAGGTATTCATAGGGAACTTGTAGAGACATTGGTAGAAAAAGTTCTCCCTTCATGCATTTTTGTGTTGCACTACAAGAATATCAACAAACGGTAGTCCAGTTTGGGGGATCCTCCTCATGCTTCCATTTAGAAGGGAAATCCATTATATCAATCTTTTGAAAGGGTAAGGTTGTCGTGAATGTAGTAGCCACTACAAATGATAACATCCTCAAACACAACAAAAATTTCACAATGTTAGCAAAATCTTATTCTTCCATCTTATAGAGATTGCTAAAGGATAAAATCATAACCTTGGAGAACCCTAATCCTCTCAAGGAACCTTACTCTAGTTAGTACAATGCAAATTCCTTCTGTTAGTACCATTGAATAAACAAACATGATACCAAACGATGTATGCGCCTGGATCACGAGATACATGACGACATCCAGGATGGTACTATTCGTCTTGATGGAAATAAACAAAATGCAAATAAATCGGTGGTGAAAGTGAATAGTGAGTTACAAATATACATGGACCCATTTTCATCACATTCTTCCAACATAATTATCAATCCCTCTAATTCTACCACTCATCCCAAGGTGTACATTAACATGTTCATGGTTAATCCTACCATGCAGCCTGTGATCGGCTCATTGGACATGACATTCACGTTGCAGGATACACCCTTGAAAAACAAGCCTTCTCCCCTCTACATTCCCACTCACCTCAATGACAACATTGTGACGGGGGTCTTATTTGACCCCGTGAGTCAAGTGAATGTCATTATAGAATAAATATTGTTGTTGAATTCATTGTAGAGGGAAGAGTATGAAGAAACAAAGTCTACCATCTGTATACATGATGGTCTTTGTCTCAAGCCGTATGGATCAATAACTTTGTCCATCCTAGTTGGACCTAGGGTTGTGGACATAGTCTTTGATGTTATTCCAGAGTTAGATTTGTTCAAGTTGAAGCTAGGCATACCTTAGCTAGCTTCCATGAATGGAATCACCTCTGTCATTCATAGGTGTTTAAAATTATCCCATGAAGGTGTTGTGCACATGGTGCATGACACTGGATACCAGCCATTGGTGTCCCATGGGGGCTACTCATTGGATCATTTTTGGCTCGCCCCGGTCAGTCCTCCCCTCCCAAGAATAGACGTACTTTACAAGAACTATGCGAAGTATAAAACTAGGGGCAAGGGATAGCCGAAACTGACCCTTCCGCTAGAGCAACATCAAGCTACCCCCTCTTCCCAAAAAGGAAAAGAGAAGCTATCCCATTCTTAGGATGCCTCTCCCACTCCTCTTTCTAAGGAATATTTTTGGATGTCTACTCCTAGATTGTACGTATGGAGTCTGATGGTGTCTTCTTGGAACTGACCTAAGATTAGGATTTTGAACCTCCCTACTGAACCTCCTATACCTTGGCCCTACTTGTATGGTAGAAGAAAGGGTCCCCATAGGGAATATTCTATGTCTCAGCCTTCGTGGCCTCCTACCACTTCTACTCCCAAAGCAATAAACAAGAAGAGGCCCACTGTCGAGGCACTAGAGTTGACTCCCCCTGTTATTTCTCAACCTGCTCCTCCTACTCCCATTTAGGAGCCTGCCTCTTCTGAAAATGACTGTGATGGACACCCATATGGCTAAGCAAGAGCCTTTCATCCCTTTGTAGCTCCCAACCTCTAAATTGAAGAGTCACAGAAATTGCCTTACGCATGAGCACAATCATCGATGAAAGGATTTGGTGGTTGAATAGGCTACTTTGTAGAAGAAGGAAGAGGAAATGACTGCCCCTGTATCAAGGTCTCTTGTTGTGTCCTGCTCTCTCCTCCCCTCTACTTCTATTCAGTTGAGTTCAATCTCACTTTCAGCTCCCACTATGAGTGTGAGTGCACATGACCCCAAAAAGGTGTAGGTGTTTATCACCCCCTCGCCTGAGCCACCCTTGTTGATGTCCCTTTCGGACATCTCGTCATTCCTGAGACCTATGGATATGCTGAATACTTTGGTGGTATCTATCATTGTTTCATCCTCCTCTTCCTTTGTGCCTCTCACCTCTTTTGTGGGGAGTTCACACCCCCTGACAAAGCTGAAAGTGGAGGTCAGCTCCTCCAGCAATGGAGGGTGTAAGAAGAGCCCACTTTCAATGATAGGTGGTCCTTTGCTAACTTGTTTTGTCCTAGTGACAGAGCAAATCCCCGACTTCCCCTAAGTTTATCACCCCTCCCAAGTCACTCAGTGAGCCTAGTGGTGAATCTCAAGAACCATCCTCTCTATTTGCTAAGGAAGGACATGGCACTCTTGTAAAGTACATGTTAAACTCTCTGGATGAGGTCTCAGACTTTCGGCGATCTTCGTAAAATCGCTAACCATAGCTCCATAACAGCCGAGTGGAGAAGGCCTTGCGAGGCCTTCTTCCTTGGCCCTTATTGTGGGAGGGTCAGAAGCTCCTCCCCTTAATATTCTACCACTGTAGGCTTGTTCGCCTTCCCCTTGTAATGATCTAGATTGGGAAGTGAATGACCTCTTGGTCGATGAGTGTTAGGGGGATGCCTCTTCTTTATGTGTAGATTAGAAGTGTGTGTGTGTGTTATAATGTGTTCCCACATACTTGTGATATGTGTTCCTATATGACCCTTGTCACCCTTGTTGGTTCTTGGATATAGGAGTGATTTTGTGTCATGAACCTTCTTCTATCTGTATCATCATTCTTCCATGTTTTTGTTTGATTTTTGATGAATTGGGGATGATGCAAAGTGTTGGGGGAATTTAGGCTTCTCTTCCATATTGACCCAATTTTTAATTTTTAATTTTTTTTTGTGCATTCTTCTTGATATGGTGGGGATTGATGATCTTTCACCTTGCACCATGGTTACCTATTATTTATATAAGCATGACCAGATCAAACCCTGTGAAACTAGGTCCCCCTATGTCCATTGTTTGTGATTATTTATCTTTCATTCTTTTCATATCTTTCTCTCTTCTTTTCTTGATTTGTCCCTTGCATGTGTGACAAATCCATTTCTATGATACTTCAATTTTTAGAAAACACATTCATTGCCAATGAACCTTTTCTAGAGAATCTTTGCAAACCTTTTCAAAAATTGCATTCACAACTTGGACCCCTAACAGAACATGTTTCCTTCATCATGGGTTCATAAAGAAAGAGCTTGAAAAATTTCCTTTCCTGTGGGAGAAGCCTCGACCTTCCCCTTGTGAGGGGGAATTTTCTTCCTTTTGAATTCCTTGATGAAGTGAAAATATTTTGAAAGGATTCCTTTATGATGAATCGATTTGAGAAAAAATGTCTCTATTACACTTTCAAATAGTGTGTCCCTTGAGTGAACCCCTTTTCTTTTGAAGGGTTCCTGAGAGACCCCTTTCAAAGTGTTGCAATCCGCTGACTATTTGTGTCATTGTCCACTTATTTCCCTATGTGGCTGCTTTGTTTTCCAACATGTTTTATCTACGGATTAACATGTCACTTTGTAGGTGCACCTATAAAGCCACTTTCCAATCCTACTATGTGGAGTCCCCTTCTTTGGGTTTCCATTATGTGAGAGATCTTGGGGGTATACTTCTTGTAGGTCTACTAGCCTGTAAGGTGCTTACTTCATAGGGCTTCCTTCATGTGAGAGATCTTGGGGGTTTCCTCCTTGCAGGTTTGCAGGCTTGTGAGACACTTTCATCTTGTAATATTTTTCCATCGTTGGTTTGAGGGCCTTCAGTGTACTTTGTACAGCTCCATAGTTTAGGAAGGCTATGGATTCTTTTGTTCAAAGATCCTCAAGGAGAGTACCTATGGAGTTCTTTTCTTGTCCTATAGTTTTGAGCTCTCCAAATCATGGTCTACTTCCTTGATCATTTAGGTATAAATTTCTAACCCTACTAACTATTCGATCTACTTTACCGAAGCACTCATCAGTACTCATGCTTGCTAAAGTGGGGGGAAAATGTATAGGAGAAAATTTTCACCCCTTACACAAATTCCCCTTTCACATACCCTCACCTTATAAAATCAAATCTAAAGGCAAAGTTCCACATCACCCAACTTCCTTCCATCCACTTGGCATTTTTCATTTTTGTTGGTGAGAATATTTATTGAGGATGAATGCATGAAATGTAGATGTCTATGCGACGCACTATCATCCCTGTTGGATTCCTATGTTTGAAGTTGGAAGAGGTGTTACACACCCAATGGGGGTAAAATTGTAATTTCCCTCTTTGACCAACCAACCAGAAAAATGGAAGATTCTTCCCCATTCTTCCTTCAAATTCTTCCATTCTCACTTTGTTTCACCCTCTTGCATTCTATAGCAATTCTCTGGAACACTCTAGCATCTCATTCACTCTCAAGCAACATTATAGCATCCCACTTTTGAGCATTGCAGCAGCAACAACACTCCATCAACTCCACATTGAAAGTATGAGGCCATTATAGATGTTGTGAGCTTGGAGTCCTGTGAGACCTCCCTTCACCACAATTGCGATGGTGGTGACATTTCTAAGTTCGTAGCGTTCTTTCTCCTCCATTGGTTAGTGATCTTTTGGGTGGAGTTGGTAACGCTTCACTCCTCTATTTTTTGATTTGGTTGAGTAGCATAATATTGTTTGTAGTGCTCCTTATTTCCTTTTCTCTCTTTTATCACATATTCTACTCTATTGATTTTTGGTTGCCCATGGAGGTGGAAACACAAAAATAGGGGTCTGACTAAGGCAGGCCCCTATACATCCCCAACAATTTTCCCTCTTTCTTGTGTGCAGGAGGATGTATGTGTGGAGCTAGCTGGAAAACTAGCACTTCTGTCAGATCATCTTCATCACCCTAGTTCTTATTTACTTGCTTTATCATTTTAGTATCTATTTCCTATACTTTCTCATTCTATTTTTGCCACCTAAATCAACTAGCTAGGCCATTAGTAAGTTTTTTGATAGTTTTTATTGTGTTTACTATTTTTTGACTGTATGGATGCTAGCATGCTCAAGAGACACTATTGCATCACACTATCATCCCAAAACTACACTATCATCCTTGGACATAGAGTTGTCTACGACACAATACTGACTCCAAAAACTAGCTCGCCTAGCCTAAACTTGAACTCTGGTATGAAGAGTGACAAAATTACTACATAGTGCTCTTCACTCTTGAATCCTTGTCCTTTTATAGTGAGGTAAGTTAGGGCAGCCTTCTTCTCTTGGTTCTTCATGACTTGGAGCCTTGGTGTGGTTGGTACCCCTCTCTTGCAATTTCTAATTATTATGTTGCAAAAAATGATTTTGTGAGAATTATGTGTTAGGTAAATAGGATAGATCTTCATTTCCTAATGGAAGTGATAAGGCAAAGAGATTATTATAGATCATTCATTCAGATATATGTGGACCAGTGGATGTTGACTCTTTGGGTAAATCCTAGTATTACGTCTCTTTCTTTGATGATGTCTCAAGATATACATGGATTTATTTTATGCATTCTAGATTTGAAGTTTTCACTAAGTTTAAGGAATTTAAGGTGTTATTTGAGAAGAAATTAGATTATAAGATAAAAGTGTTAAGATCTAACAATGGGGGTAAATATTTTTCTAGAGAATTTGATGAGTTCTATAAGCATGTAAGTATTTTTTGGAAGAAGACTACCCCTTATACTCCCCAAAAAAATAGGGTAAGAAAAAGAATGAACCCAACCTTGATGGAGAGAACTAGGAGCATGTTGAGTGGTGCTAAGCTTGATAGATGCTTTCAGGAAGAAGCAGTTGGTACTATTTATTATTTGTTTAATAGATATGCTTGTTTAGAACTTGTTTATAGAACTCCTTATGAAGTGTGAATAGGTAGAAAGTATTCTATTTCACACTTAAGGGTCTTTGGTTTTGAGGATTTTATTCATGTGCCTCAAGAGAAGTGATCTAAATTGGATCCAAAAGCTCAGAAATACATCTTTATTAGTTATGGTGAGAATGTAAAAGGTTATAAGCTTTGGAATCCTCTAACTTGTATAATGATCTTTTCTAGAGATGTGATTTTTAGGGATTTTAGAGCTTACTCAAGAGAATAACAACCAAAGGAGAAAGATAAGACAAATATTGTGCACTTCGAGACAAATATTGAGAAGTAGGAAGATACACATGTAGAAAAACAACTAGATGGATCTAAGGATGGAGAAGAATAAGAGGGTTCAAATAGTTCAGAGGATGTGCAGGGTGAGCACACAAAATAAGAACATGTAGAGCTCATTACTCCTACCTTGAGGAGGTCGACAAGGTAACAAAAACTAGTTGACATGTATAGCCCATCAAATTTTTGTTGTGTATTTTCTTTTTTTAGTATTGATGATGAACCTAGATCCTATAGGTAGGCTCTCTCTTTAGAGGAAAGTGAATCTTGGTTGCAGGCTATGCAAGAGGAGATGATGGCTTTAAATAGTTGTGACACCTGGGATGTTGTTAGTTTTTCCAACAAAAGGAATCCCATTGGATGTAAGTGGGTATTTAAAAATAAATTTAGATTAGATGGTTGGTTAGAGTGGTACAAGGCCATATTAGTGGCTAAGGGCTACACCCAATGAGAGGGAGTTGATTTTGGTGAAATTTTCTCTCCTATTGCCAAATTGACTTATATTAGATTCATATTATCTATGTTGCTACATGTGATTTTAAGATAGAGAAAATGGATGTTAAAACTCCTTTCTTGCATGGGGATCTTAAGGAGAAAGTTTATATGTGGCATCCTAGTAGTTTTGTTGTGACAGGAAAAGAACAATTGGTTTTCAAGTTGAAGAGATCTTTGAATGGTTTGCAACAATCAAGTAGGATGTGGTTCCAGAAGTGTTATTCTTTTGTATTTATGTTGGGTTTTCTTAGGAGTGAGGAGAATCATTGTGCATGTACCTTAATTTTATTAATGATCAGACTCTAATTATTATCTTGTGCATTGATTATATGTTGTTTATTGGTCACAATGATAAGTACAATTAAGTGAGTTGGGGGGAGAGTACATTTTCACATGTTTTTCGTTTTCATTTTTTCCATCAAAAACACAAAATACTATTTTGTATTTTTGCAAAGATTTTTTCATCATCCCAAATTTAAGCCAAAACCTAAGCCCAATTTAAGTTATAACAAATATAGTATAAGCAGTTGGAAGTTGGTAGTTAAGTTTCAAAAATTCAGGTATAGTAGACCTAAAGGATTGGAAGGATTGGAAGGATTGGTGAGGTTCAGGAAGGATTCTTAAGGTTAAAGTTTTTTTTTTCTTAAGAAAAAGTGGCAAACCACTATAATTATATTAATAAATATATATATATATATATATATATATATAATTTTACAAAATATTGGACCAGGCAGGCATACCAAAGGGAAAGAACCAGGAAAGCAAACCCCCAGTTCTAGCTTGAGTAACTAATGTTCTTCCATTCGACCATTTTACATAGATAACTAAATTACAACTCTTTCCAACTTGAAAAACTAACACTTGCACGAAATCAACATCCAAATGTTATGCCCAACATCACACATAACCCTTTCCTACCCTATACATTATAGACCCCATTACACACCCCATTACATAATTGCAAACCCCATTACATGGGCAAGACCACCCTATACAAAATAACATGATAAGCTAAAAACCCTATACAAATTACACAATATTGGCTGAATACAAAATTGAAAACTTAGATATGTTGTGCATCCCAATGTATGAGAGCTGAATTAAAAGGAAGTTGACTTATTTCCAGCTCTACATGGACCATTTATAGAGCTTTCATCATTCACCACCTATTTTTTCTTGTATTTAGAATCATAAGTGTGGACCTAGATCCTATACCTGCAAGAAAACAAAAAAAAAACACATTAGTAAGCTCCAATGCAAGTTAGAATGTAAATCCCTCAAAAAATCCATTTGAATGTAAGAGAAAAGGAATAACATGAAGAACACAACAAACTTGAAGCTAAAATATCAAATCCTATTCTAAAAAAATCAAACTCTTAATCTCTTGAGGGAGTTGGTGCCAATTTAATGTGAAAATTGGCCCTTTCCCAACTCCAATGGTGTGATGAAGATTGTGATCCACTTGTTTGAAGATTGATGAATGCTCCAAGACAAAATCTATATAACCTAGCTATGAAACTCAATGAGATGGATGAAGATTGCTACGAATTTGAGTATAGTAAGTTTACTCAAGTTGTGGATGATCAAATGAGGAATGAAGTCTCTTATTTATAGAATGTCAATGAGGAGATGTCCAAAATGGAGCAATGTGGGACTAAGAATCAACCAATGACAAAGTGCCACTTGTTAATATGTGAATGGATGGAGGATGTGCAAGTTTTGAAGAATGTGTCAATAAATGCATATATTTAAAATTTGAAATTGTTGAGATGACATGTAAGAGGGAAAGAAGGTGCATTGAATGCCACTCGGCTCAAGGAAAAAGGACTTTCTAGGTGGAGTAAATGCGTTGTTGGAAGGACAAAGTCCACTTGGATTTTGAATTAAAATTTGAGGAATATTCCTTTATTATGCCTTTTGAGAGAAAATAGAGTTTTGATAAATGAATTAAATCTATTTTCTTGTGCAAGTTGCAAAAGCTAGATTATGGGACATGAGGGGAGAATAAATTAATCAAGGTTAATTAATTTAATGAGAGATCAAAATGATGTGACATATTGATTTAGATTTATGGATTGATTTAAATCAAAATATGAGAAGAATATGGTTTCAAGATTAATTAAATAAAGATTTTTTGTTTTATTTAACCAAGGAGATGAAGTTAGATTAAATCAAATACTTGGTTTTAATTTATTTAATTTAATGGATGAACTTTAGAGATTTAATCAAATAATATTGATTATTTAATTAAATAGGGATAATTAGATCAGATTGATTGATTTAATTAACAAGAAAGGATGACTTAATTAGATAATTAATTTATTTAATTAAGAGAGGAATATTGATAAGTTTAATCATATAAAGGTATTTGATTAAATGGTTAGACCAAGGGACAATTCAGGATGAAGCGATGTTAGTGGTTGGGATTAGATGTGCAGTGTTAATCAATATATTTTACGTGTCTACATTTTTCCCCTCTTTGAAGCAGTGCACTTGTTGCATTGGTTCAAAGAATAAATGCTCTTGATCAAAAGCCAATTTTTTTTTTAAAAAAAAAATTGCCTCACTGCTGCCCCAACGAAGGAAATTATGGTAACATACAGCCCCCTCGAGAGATCAGATGAAAATTCTTTTTTTTTGGGTGATCTCGCGAAAAAAAAAGAGGACAAGGTACTCGACAGGTCCAAAAGGGATTTGAGAAGTCAAAAAATGAGGTAAAACTCCAAAAAATGGTGCAAAACAGCCCTTAGACGGACAAAAATAGAATCAAGGGTCCAAAACCCTAGCAAGATGGTTGGATGGGGTCAGAAAACCCTAATTTTTAGGCTTAAATAGGCCTCGAGGGGCCACTTCCAATTCATTTGAACACATTCAGCCTTAAGAGATTTCATGATTTGAGCTCTGATACCCTTACGAGATGGCGCAATGATAGCTCCCATTACATATCTCCAACCAAGTATGAACATACGAGTGACCTCCCGGTATTGGTGTACTAGTATGTGATCCTTACCTGAGCTTCATTTTTCATTTTAAGTGCTTATTTATTGCTTTTAGAACTAGGTCTCTCTTAGTGGTACTATATAGCACCCCTCAAATCTCAAATTGGACTGCTCAGTCCTCCAAACTGAATGGCCATCACAATATAGACCAACACGGTGGAGTTTGGAGTTTGAGAAGATTCCTCAAACTCCAACGCCTTCGTGAAATGGAGTGCTAGACTTTCAAACTTTGATGCTGCAGTGGACTTTAGAATTAGGGTTTGGGGTGTTTAAGCAAAGTGCACCACCATGGTGCAGTTTGGGATTTTGAGACCCCAGCATCGCTATTTGCAAATTTCAAACTGCGATGGCTTCACAGTTTGCAACGCTGGACTAGCTTTTTGAATGCTCAAGATAAAATTTCTCGATGATTTTAACACGGTGATATTTCCTCATGTAGGAGTGGGTGAGGGAGCTCTATTCTCACCAACACAGATCACAAGAGATATTTGGTTATTTGGATGATATGACTGATAGGAAGCAAGATCGATTGCGAGAGATGGGGCTATGGTATATTGCCTATGCAAAGCCTATGAAGACCCACCTTGGTATGATATTTGCGCTTGCTGAGAGATGGCACAATGAGACATCATATTTTCATCTTCCTAATGGTGAGGCCACTGTTACCTTGGAGGACATGTGGCGCATCCTTAGATTTCCAATTCATGGTCAGTAAGTTATTTACAATATGGATGCCAGATGAGATGCCTGCCATGCGGTCCTGGCCATAGATGAGGTTATGTTTTGTGAGGGCCAGATAGAGCTAGAGCATCATTGGTTGCTCACATCACCATTCTGTCTAGTGATAGCTAGTATCATTTCAGGTCTTGTTGCCTCGGATTGACGAGGCTAGTATTTTAGTCCTGGCTGGGGGCTTTGCTAGGAGCAGATGGTTCATGACCGACCAGTCCGTTTTGCATGGGGTCTGGTTCTTCTCGCCTTCCTTTTTAGGGATTTACACGAGTGTGCATACTTGGATGGCCGGGAACTTGGTGGAGGTTTCACGCTTCTTCATGTGTGGGCATGGGAGCACATCTTCATTCTTTGGTCACAGATTGTTCCAGTGCCAATCAGACCAAATGATCTAGTGGCTTGGCACTACGGGGGCAATGTGTCCTTTACACACACTAGTGAGCATGGGATCCCTCACTGGAGGAGGGTTATTGATGAGATGATAGTGTTTACATGGCATTCCTACCTTGGTTGGCCCAGATGGGCTAATGATGTACAATAGTTATTCTTTTCTCACCAGGATTGGTTTATGCAGGGGCGGGAGCATACCATGATTGAGTGATATTTTCCCGGACAAGTTCAACGTCAGCTTGGGGAGGTACAAGATAGGCCAAATGATGATTATGTGGCCATTTTTTCTCATACAATGTCATAGGGTGCCTGGGGGAGATACATTCTTGCCTCTGAGGCAGTTGATAGTTTCAGGCAGCTGGTGGCTCGGCCATGGGCATACGATCAGGGGGTTGTAGATCCAGGAGTGACTCAGGCGTACAGAGACTGGTTCTGACCACCTCTATGTTTGACAATTCTAGAAGCACCCTCCATTTGACAAAGAGCTAGGGGTAGGATAGTAGGCTAAGGGTGAGGAGATGGTGATCCTCCAGTAGGACAGCTAGCACAGGATCAACCTATATAGGTCCAGCTGGGACAGGTTCAGCGAAGATAGGCTCAGATGGATCAACCTCGTGCTGATGTACAAATGCAGGATCGAGACTAGGGGTCAAAGGGTGGAAATGATGGGCACTAGGATCAGGCCGCTGTACCACCACTAGCTGGGGGTGAGGACCAGCCTCATGTGCATCCTCCACCAAGACAACCAGCGGGTCATCTAGATCTAAGGGACAGGATGATAGCATAATTGCATGCCCAGGTCCATTCTTTGACAATAGAGAGAGACCAGGCTCGTGCAGAGAGGGATCGAGTGATTCTATAGAGGAAGGCTATAGAGTTATAGGCGGTTGCAGATATGGGCCACAGACAACAACTAGAGAGCATGGCGACCTCCTCCTCTCAGAGCACAATGCCCCTTCATTCATACAGGGAGGCGAATTACTATTGATTGCATTATCACTAGGCCATACCCAGAGCAGCCTGGGCCCCAGATTACTCATAATTGACCAGCTATAGACTGAAACAGGGTCATAGTGATAGGGGCAAGGGTAGCAAATAGGAGTGTTAGACCTCATTTTGATCTAGATATTATTCTTTCGTTCCATATGGGCTCATTTTTTAGAGCTTGTTGGGCCTTTTTGTACTTATTGACATACACATGTATACTGATTTAATTATTTTGTACTATGACAGTTACTTGTTGATATATATGAGATGATGATGTTGATATGATGCACCACGTACCATTTATTTATTAGACATTTATGAATGATTCTATTTCTATATGTGATGCAATAATACTATGGTGTTATGTGATGGATGCATGGATGTGTTTCTTTCTACTAGTGTGTGCATTATGTGATGGTTATGCGATTAACAGATCTATATTATGCCTCTAATGAATGATGGCATATGATATGCAAATCGATTTATATGATATGCGATATGGATACATGATATATCATATGTATGTTTATATGGTGATGCAATCTATATGATGATTTATGTATGTTGATGCAAATGTGATGATTTATGCAATGGTTTCTTTTTTTTTTTCAATCTCCTTTCCTATTATGATAGTGACGATGATGTGAATGCAGTGATCCTAATATGTTGCTATGCAATGATGAATGTATGTAATTTTCCATGTATGATATGCACTTGTGACGATGTTTAAGATGTGATATTATATATGACATGATATGTTATGGAGATGATGATTTATGGTGTATGTGTGAAATGATATGTGAATAATGACCTTATGATGTATATGTGATGGCATAATGAATGCTTTTATGGGATTTTTTATTTGATTATGGATGGATGTATGCACTTAATGTGATGGATTTTATAATTTTTATGTACCTATTATGTTTTGTTTAATTATGCACTGGATGCTTATAATGATATTTTGTGAAATGAAATGCAAAATGCTTTATAGGATGTTTTATATGATATGGATGAATGATGGATGATATGCATGTTTATGATGATGTATGCTTTATTCAAGTGGAGGCAAATTTCTAATCTATTTATGTGATGCGATGGCGGTTATATGATTATGCAAATGGATGATGTGATGGGATTTTTTATTTTTATTTATATGCCAATGTGTATGCAATGCTGTGATTATGAGATACTTAGAATAACAAATCTATATTTTATGCATATGAGATGATTAATTTTTCTATATGATATGCATTGTGCTGACGATTTGTGGGTGCGGGATTAATGATGGTGGTGATTAACTATCATAGTACCTTGTTAGCATGAAAAGCAAGAAGAAATGGAAGAAATAATAAAAATTCAACCAGACAAAAGATGATGGTGATGATGAATATTTTCCGTGGAGTTGGGATTTTCAAAGGGCCAATTATCTTATGTTTGATAACACACATAAATATGATGCACCAAAGTATTAAGAACTAGGATGACGTTGTATTTAGTGTGATGGACTTTGACTTGACAATCAGATAGGAGTATCCTTGTTCACACCTGACCTATGGAAAACTTACTAGGGTGCACTTTAGATATTTCAAACATCTCAGACCAAAACATAGGTAGGCAAGCCTTCCTCTATGGTCAACAAAATATCTAAAACATCCTCTGTACATACCTAAATAAAGCAAGTATTCGCTGAGGTTATATTACAAGAATGTCCAACAAGCGCAATAGATAAAAAGATAATGATCATTGCCCCATTCCTATTTCTCTAAATCCCTTCATCGGGGACATCACTGAGAGGTCATCTGCATGGGCACAATAAGATAGATCAAAAGATAAAGATACAGTAAACAAACAAATTGATGTTCTTCAATACCGCTAGCCAAGACTAAACTACGGTGATGTTTGATGTTGATGTCCATTGCAGGAAGGATGCATCCTAGGAAAAGAAGATATCAGATGATTTGATATGGGACTTGATTAGATGATAGGATATTGACACAAAGAGTTGGTCAAATTGTTTACGTACTAACCTAGATTTTAAGATTTTGAGTTTTGAGTTTTCACTTTTGACCTGTTAGACTTGTTTTCGATTGTTTCACCAAAGATTGGGGATGACGGTTGTTTATTATGAGTGTCATTTATTGTGGGTGAAAGTGAGATGCGGATGAAATGGATTTTCAAATATTTGGATGTTTTTGGAGTATTGAAATGTTTTGAGGTTGTTTTTGGTATTTTTGAGATTTTACAAATGTTTTGATTTTTGATTGTCAAATGTTTTGGGGTTTTTTGAGATTTTGACCAAGAGACTAACCTAAGGACCTATCCTAGAGGCCTCGGGGGCTGATCAACATATTAGAATTTCCTACGTTATACACCAGAGACCACATAGTTTCACTAATGACTTGATCGATTTAAATATGAAGATATACATGATGAAATGTCAGTTTATTATGACAGACTCCTAAAGGATTGACCTAAGTGTCTCCAGGGATGATCAAATATCAACCTTGCCTACGTTCAAAGCTCAGAGACCCATAGTTTGACAAGACGACTTTGTTTTTTCACTTTTGATATGTTTTGAATGTTTTTGGATTTTGGTGATTTTTCAATGTTTTTGGATTTTTTGATTTTAGGACTTCAAGAATATGCACGAATCTGATCCTATTGAGAACATGCCCCCATCGTGATCCAATAGACTACTCTGATAAAGGTGGGACAAACTGAGCTTGAGGATGGGCCGAGTAGTACTAGGAGGGATCATGATATGAACACAAGACCAAGCCATGATGTAGATACCAAACAGATGGGTGATGGATGGAGATCTGAATGCGATGGATGATGGAAATGTAATGGATGGATGATGCAGAACAAGTCGTGAATATCCTGGTGGATGGATAGTGCTTATTTACACAACGCGCCTATTTTCTAGGTTTTCACTGAGGTACTTGCCCAAAGTGCCACTAAAGTGGTTTTCACTAGAGGATGGCTTTTTTTTCTTTACTATTTCTTGATCCTTTTTTTTTCTTTTTCTTTTTTTGATTTTTTTGTTTTCACCAAGACGCCTTTTTTCCAGGTTTTCGACCAGGTAACCATTTTTTCAAGACATTTTCTATTTTTTTGTATTTTTTGGTTCTATACCTTGAAAGATTAGGCATAAAACTTTTTGAGATGAGTTGTTCATGGGCTCCTACAAAGGTTCCCTTCGGGTGTTGATAACTGATATTCCCCTGACTTATAGCTTGCTATGATAACAAATGGTCCCAACTAGTTGGGTTCAAATTTTCTTTTTATGTTTGGATTTGGGACGTTCTTCTAATTCTCCTTTAGTACTAGTTCTCCAACTTGGAAAGTTTTGCTTCTGATTTTCTTGTTATAACTCCTCTTGATTCCATTCTGATAGACTTGCAAATGATTTAAAGCATCTATATGCCGCTCATCCAGTAGCTCTAGATCATTCAGTCTTGATACTCAGTACTCTTTATCCGTGATGAGGTTTTGCAGTGATATTCTTAGTGAGGGGAGATCGATCTCAATGGGGAGTATGGCTTCTAATCCGTAGACTAGGGAGAAGGGGGTGGCACCAGTCAGTGTGTGGATGCTAGTTTGATAGGCCTAGAGGGCGGGATTGAGCTATAGATGCCAGTCACGACCTGTGTCATTGACTATTTTCTTAAGGATTTTCAAAATGGTTTTATTTGTGGCTTCTACTTGGCCATTGCCTTGGGGATAGTATGGCATGGAGAAGTGATGTTGGATTTTGAATTTTTCACACAAGTCATGGACATCTTGATTCTTAAATGGTGTCCCATTATCTGAGATAATGCCCTGTGGGAAACCATAGCGACAAATGAGATAGTTCAAAATGAACTTTGATATCTGCTTCCCAGTTATATATGTCATGGGCATGGCTTCCACCCACTTGGTAAAGTACTCAGTGGCGGTTATGATGAACTTGTGGCAATTAGATGAACTGGGAGTGATTTTTCCAATAAAATTGAGTCCCCACTATGAAAAGGGCCATGGTGTGATGATGGGATGAAGTTCTTGTGCTGGAGCATGGATGAGGTCCCCTTGTTCTTGACATTGTAGACACCTCTTGACATAGTTATGTGCCTCTTTCTCCATAGTGGGCCAATAATACCCCATCCTTAGCAATTTATTGGCCAAGGTCATTCCACTCGAATGTGAACAACAAATCCTATTATGCACCTCAATTAAAGCAGTCAAGGCTTCGTCAGTATTAAGGCAGTGTAATAAGGTTCCCTCTATGCATCTACGATATAAGGTATTTTCTAGGATGACAAACCTAGAGGAATTTTTAATAAAAGTTATTTTTAAGCTTGAGGGTAAGTCAGCAAGTAAGACACCTATTCATAGGTAGGTATAAATGTCATGATACCAGGGATCTCCAGGACCAACAATTTCACACACAAATTCTGACTCTGGTAACTCGAATGCGGGCACAAGAAGCTGCTCTACCAAGAATTCATGTTTTAGGATGTTGCGAGGGATGTCCAGTAGGGATCCAATTGTTGCCATGGTGTCTATTACTCTATTGTTTTCTCTAGGAATTTGCTCGAATGTGATCTTGATAAAGGATTCTTTGAGAGTCTCCACCAGTTTCTTGTATGGGGTGAGCTTATCATCATTACATTGATACATTTTGACTCAAAATCTAACAAAAGTTCGATGGAATTTCGATGAAATTTCATCATAATTATTTCATCGATTTTTTGACAAAATTTGAAACGTCAAAATTTTGACCCAGCCGACGAGGCTGGGTTGGAATTTCAACATTTCAAATTTTGTTGAAAAATCAATGAAATAATTCTGACAAAAGTTTGTTGAAATTTTGACAAACTTTTGTCATATTTTGAGTCAAAATTTATCAGTGTTAGTTTGGTATTCACCATTCACTTGATTTATTATCAATTGGGAGTCTCTGTATACTCTGAGAGCCATGATGTGCCACTACACTGCTATTGTGAGACCTATGGTTAAGGCCTCATATTTCGCAATGTTGTTGGTGCAGGGGAATGCTAATTTATATGATCTAGGTATGCAGTCCCCTTGTAGAGTGATAAAGAAGATGTCGGAACCTTATCCATGTTGCGCGTATCAACCATCAAAGTAAAGTTTCCAGTGGTCAGCTACATTGAGGTTGAAGATGGATTCATCTGGAAACTCTAAGATAAGAGGATTCTCTGAATAGATTGGTGCTTCTGCAAGCTAATCTATGATGACTTGGCCTTTAATTCTTTTTCGTTCCACATATTCAATGTCATACTCTGATAGTATCATGACCCATTTAGCCATCCTTCTAGTGAGCATTGCTTTTGACAATAAGTACTTGAGAGGGTTGATTTTGGCGATTAGTTTTATTTTGTGTGCCAACATGTAATGTCTAAATTTTTGTGATGCAAACACTACTGCTAGAAATGCTTTCTCAATGAATGAGTAATTTAACTCATGTTCAACCATTGTTTTTCTGATATAATAGATGGCCCTTTCTATCCCATTTTTTTCATGCTGAGCTAAAAGAGCACCAAGGGCTGCTATTGTTGCTGACACATAGAGAATTAATGGCTTTCTTGGGATCAGTGGCATGAGGATTGGTGGTGTAAGTAGATATTCTTTGATCTTATTGAAGGATTCTTCACACTTGTTATCCCACTTGTTCGCTACTCCCTTCTGAAGTAGGTGAGAGTATGGATTTTGTTTATCTGCCAGCTATGCTATGAACCTTCAGATGGATTGAAGCCTACCTTGGAGACCTCTCAATTGTTTCAATGTTTTGGGTGCCTCCATCTCAAGGATTTATTTTATCTTAGCAGGGTCTACCTCAATACCTCTCATTGATACTATGTAGGGTGATCCCATAATAGTGGTTTACAATTTTTGGCCAAACTGGACACTGGAATTATTATTTTTGACTAAATCTTCACATTCGGGCATCTATAGCAGCTAAACCGTGAGGAATTTGAAGATGGTGCAAACTAGAGTCTCATCAAATTTTATTTGTAGATTCTAAAAAAAAAAAATTCAAAATTTTTGGAATCAAATTGCACTTCTTTTTCCATCTCCCACGAAAATTTATTTTTTTCAAAAAACAACATTTTTAAAAAGTGACGCACACTGTATAACGCATAACTTTTTTTCCATGAAGGATAAAATTCTAATTCTTTCAAATTTAGATTTGTAACTTTTATATCTAGTGCTTACACTTTGTTAGATAGTTTTTTATTGAATATTTTTTCCTTAATCAAGTTTCAAAGTCAAAAGAATTACAATTCAGACACAGTGCGATCGTATAACGCGTAACTGTTTTTGTATATGTCAATTTTATTTTTTATTTTTTTGTTGGATCAAGGACTTCAATATCTAGTGCACTCATATTTTTCAATTTTTTTTTTATAATATTCTATTTTTCCACATGTTAAGAACAAAGAAATTCATTTTCAATGAAAAACCTATGTTTAATAAAACTTAAAAAACAAATACATAACAAAACCAAAACATATTAAAATTATATTCATTAGATAGCTTGTTATGAGGAATACCATAATCATTTGAAATAAATTTTCAATGAATTCATTTGATCCCCCAAAAGCTAAATCAAAAGTGATTTTTTATCAGCAATTTGATAGGTGTAAAGGAGATGCATTTATAGGTATGGTTTAAAACTAGCGAGGTTCTATCCAAGGGGGTTTGATCTAAGGTGATTTGATCAAACCCTATTCAATTGGAATCCTTAAAATGGAACTTTTTAAGGCTTAAATCATTATATTTTCTAAAAATATGTGATTTCAGCTAAAATTCCTTCCTCTCAGGAATTGTAAACCACTATTGTGACAGCACCTTGTATCCTAGTAACTTTTCTGATTGTACGCTGAAGACGCACTTCTTTGGATTTAATCAAACCTTATATTCCTCCAGCCTGTCAAAAATAGTACTCAAGGTTGTTATGTGATCCTTCCTCTTTCTAGATTTGGCTAGTATATCATCGACATAATCTTCGACAATTTTATGGATCATGTCATGGAAGATTAACATCATGGCTCTTTGTTATGTTACTCTTACATTCTTCAAGCCGAATGGCATCATATTCCAGCAGTAAGTCCCCCATAAACAAGTGAAGGTTGTTTTGTGTTGGTCTTCTTTAGCAATCATTATCTGGTTGTATCCCAAGAAACTGTCCATCGAAGAAATCATTTTGTGTCCCACTGTCATGTCTACAATCATGTCGATGTTGGGCAATGACAAATCATCTTTTGGACATGCTTTGTTTAAGTCCCTAAAATCTGTGCAAATTCTAACGCCCCCATCTGGTTTTGAAACTGGAACTAGATTTGATACCCATTCAGGGTAGTCAATTGGTCAAATTAATCCTGGGTCCAACAGTTTCTTTAGTTCCATTTTGACTAGCAGGGCTATCTGAGGGTGCATTTTCCTAATTTTTTGTCGAACAGGTTTTGCTTCAGGATATAATGCTAGGTGATGTATCACGATTTCTAGATCAAGCCCAGGCATGTCAGCATAGCTCCATGAAAAATTAAATTTTCTTTCTCTTAAAAAGGTTGCTAGGAGCTCTTGTTCTTCTGATAGTAATGACTCTGCATAGAATGTGATGTGTGGTGTTTCCTCTATTCCTAGATTAATTGGATTGCACTTTTCTGCTAGGACTGCTAATTTTTCTTGATGAAGAGCTTTGAAAGGAAAATTGAATCCCCCATCCTCAGGCACCTCGGAGAGGTTTTCACCAATGGATCCATCCTTTCTTTTTACCTTTTACTTTTTAGAGAGTTCCACAGTGTGGTTTTCACTCAAGGACTTAGATATTATTCTTAATTTCTCACTTTTGCAACTGAGGGATTCAATCGTTTCCCCATAATAGGCCTATGTATCTAGCTTAATGATGAATCCTGCTTTGTGATCCCCATATAGAATATTATCCTGTAGTCCCAAGAATTATGAGAGTGCCTCATCTTTTTTGAATGTGTCAAGAATTGGTGGTCCTCGTTGGTCAAAATCGATGACTTGGGGGAAAACTAAACGGATTTCTTGGTTTTGGTTTTCAGACTCATAAGATAGGGTGCTAATCATGAGTAGGGTGGTATCCTCAAAGAGCCTAGGTATACCAGACCTGAAGGATTGGAAGGATTGGAAGGATTGGTGAGGTTCAAGAAGGATTCTTAAGGTTAAAGTTCTTTTTTTAAGCAAAAGTGGCAAGCCACTATAATTATATTAATAAATATATATATATATATATATCATTTTACAAAATCTTGGTCCAAGAAAGCATACTAGTGGGAAAGAACCAAACAAGAAAACCCCCAGTTATAGCTCGAGTAACTAATGTTCTTTGATTCGACCATTTTACATAGATAACTAAATTACAACTCTTTGCAACTTGCAAAACTAACACCCAGACGAAATCAAAATCTAGATGTTATGCCCAACCTCACACATAACCCTTTCCTACCCTATACATTATAGATCCTATTACATACCCCATTACATAATTGCAAACCGCATTACATGTTCAAGACCACCCTATACAAAATAACGTGATAAGCTAAAAACCCTATACAAATTACACAATATTGGCCAAATGCAAAATTGAAAACTTAGATATGTTGTGCATCCCAAGGTATGAGAGTTGAATTTAAAGAAAGTTGACTTATTTCCAGCTCTACGCAGACCATTTACAGAGCTTTCATCATTCACCACCTATTTTTGCTTGTATTCATAATCATAGGTGTGGACCTAGATTCTATACCTACAAGAACACAATAAACAAACACATTAGTAAGCTCCAATGCAAGTTAGAATGTAAATCCCTCAAGAAATCCATTTCAATGCAAGAGAAAAGGAATAACATGAAGAACACAACAAACTTGAAGCTAAAATATCAAATCCTATTCTAAAACAAATCAAACTCTTAATCTCTTGAGGGAGTTGGTGCCAATTTAATGTGAAAATTGGCCCTTTCCCAACTCCAATGGTGTGATGAAGATGATTTGATGAAGATTGTGATCCACTTGTTTGAAGATTGATGAATGCTGTAGCCATGAAACTCAATGAGATGGATGAAGATTGTGAATTTGAGTATAGTAAGTTTACTCAAGTTGTGGATGATCAAATGAGGAATGAAGTCTCTTATTTATAGAATGTCAAGTTGAGGAGATGTCCAAAATGGAGCAATGTGGGACTAAGAATCAACCAATGACAAAGTGCCACTTGTTAATATGTGAATGGGTGGAGGATGTGCAAGTTTTGAATAATGTGTCAATAAATGCATATATTTGAATTTTGAAATTGTTGAAATGACATGTAAGAGGGAAAGAAGGTGCATTGAATGCCACTTGGCTCAAGGAAAAAGGACTTTCTAGGTGGATTAAATGCATTGTTGAAAGCACAAATTCCACTTGGATTTTGAATTAAAATTTGAGGAATATTCCTTTATTATGCCTTTTGAGAGAAAATAGAGTTTTGATAAATGAATTAAATCTATTTTCTTGTGAAAGTTGCAAAAGCTAGAGGATGGGACATGAGGGGAGAATAAATTAATCATGGTTAATTAATTTAATGAGAGATCAAAATGATGTGACATATTGATTTAGATTTATGGATTGATTTAAATCAAAATATGAGAAGAATATGGTTTCGAGATTAATTAAATAAAGATTTTTTGTTTTATTTAACCAAGGAGATGAAGTTAGATTAAATCAAATAAGGTCTTAATTTATTTAATTTAATGGATGAACTTTAGAGATTTAATAAAATAATATTGATTATTTAATTAAATAGGGATAATTATATCAGATTGATTGGTTTAATTAACAAGAAAGGATGATTTAATTAGATAATTGATTTACTTAATTAAGAGAGGAATATTGATAAGTTTAATCAAATAAAGGTATTTGATTAAATGGTTAGACTGAGGGATGATTCAGGATGAAGCGATGTTAGTGTTTGGGATCAAATGTGTAGTGTTAATCAATATATTTTACGTTTCTACATATTTCCCCTCTTTAAAGTAGTACACTTGTTGCGTTTGTTCAAAGAATAAACAGTCTCGATCAAAAGCCAAAAAAAATTGATTTTAAAAAAATTCCTCACGACTGCCCCGGTGAAGGAAATTATGGTACCATACTGCCCCCTCGAGAGATCAGATGAAAATTCTAATTTTTTTGGGTGATCTCACAAAAAATAAGAGGACAAGGTACTCAACAGGTCCATAAGGGCTCTCGAAAGTCAAAATATGAGGTAAAACGCCAAAAAAGTGGTGCACCATAAAATTTCTCACTCGAAACTCATTAAGCTCCATTAGTAAATATATATCTAATTCCACTTCAGTCTACAGTATCACTGGCGCAATGAATAGTAAAAATGAACAAGATAGTGATGGTTTTAAAAGCAAGTTTAACATGCTTTTTACGACAAAGCTTTCTTGAAATATGACCTTGCAAGGAAGACATGCTTGAAGAGCCTCGACTTTTAGAACGACTGCTTATTTTCCAACTAATTAATGGATGAGTTGCCACCTTTGTACCAGTTACAATATCCACACAAATTCAAATACATTTATGTAATCATTATAAAGCAACCCCATAATTGGGAGAGGCTTGACTTTAGCTAACCTTCAGTGGAGTTGTGATTTGAATTTATAGAATTTAAACATAAAATATTAATTTACCATCATGGGAGGATATATTATTCATAGAATACCTTATGTACGCCAACAAATACTAGAAGATAGGTTAGTCTTTTCCTATTTTTTAGAAATGCAAGATGGTTGGACTATTTCCTGAGGCTGATAGATTATAATGAAGCTATGATAAAATAGTTTCTAGAGACACTAGAGCATGATGAAGCCACTGTTCAAAGGCTAAAGGTAGATACTTTAGAGGTTGCAATTATAGAGGTATTTGGTTTGCCAAGAGGAGCTAAATTTCTTGTCAGGGTAAATACAGTAGCCACAAGGAAAGAATTCAAATAGCCTGAGATAATTTTGAATCATCATCCCAAGGTACAAAAATATTATCACTACCATGCGTATGGGCTTTTGCTGCCTCTTATATTGTCAAATATCTTACATGCGATGGTAGACAATATCTTCTTTATACTATGTATTTCAAACTTTTGAATCACCTTTGTCATGATGTAAGGGTTAATGTACAAAATTTTCTTTATAACATGTTGAAGAGAGTGGGTTATGAATACAAAAAAAAGAAACACTATAGCCCTGTCGCATTGTTATTTAGTCCCTACTTGTGAAAAGAAGTTTAAGGGTTCAGTACCTACATGTCTGTTGGGATTTTTTTTAATTTGTAACTATATTAGAAATATACTTGAAGAACCAACTATCCTAGAGAATTTGGAATCACCTACTACATCATTGATGGAAATTCCATCCGGTTCACATGCTACTTCACCTACTCGTTGTAGGGGAGAATCAAATGAGTGCAGTCTATAGAGGTCATCATCCATAGCCTACAACAAGCAATGTCTAGGAAACCACAACTTCTTATAAGACACCAAAAATAAGAAAGAGGAAAGGTGGACCTTCCCCTGGTTCCAAGAAAGTGCAACAAAAGAAGGCCACCCAACCAAGGCATTCAGATCACCTAAAAAGGAATGTTGTCATGAGGGGTAGTGTCAAGAAACTAGAGGAAAATATTACTATGATATTGGAAGATTTGGAATTGCAAGACAATTTTTTTGAGGATGTACATGAACTTGTTAAAAAAAAATGGTATGTTTCAACCACCTCTGAATCTAACTTAGGGGACATTTTTGTTGCTAATAAAACTAGAACCCCACAAAGCCCTAATAGTGAGGGTTGTGCATATATTGGGGTTGGTGATGACCAAAATTTTGAAGAAGATTAAATTTTTTCATAGAAGAAAGAAATGTAAAGGAGTTAGAGGAAACATTAAAGACAACTAAATAGTTAGACGAATTGGTGAAAACATATGAACAAAGAGACAAGGAAATGGATTTGAAGATTAAAGAATTAGGGGAGAAACTTTGTATCTATGGGAATGGGTCTAAATTATACTTTCTTGCACAAATTTCCATAGTAAAGTTAGGGAACATATCATAGTTGCAAACTAGGGACCCCTGCTATAAAGACTCCAACTTATCATACCACTATATCTCTAGGCTACCAATTGTGGAAGGTAACTCAAGAATTCTCCCAACAAAAAGAAAAATGGGAGAAGGAAAAGGAAACAATGGTTTCAGAGCATACCAAAGTACTAGAGAATAAAGAATTTAAATTGAAAATGCTAGCAATTAAGGATGAGGAAATAGCAGGTAAGGAGCTACTCAAATTGTTGTGTAGACCTCCTACTGGAGCATATACTTTGTTTTGGCAGGAAAAATTTATAAGCTTTCAATTTAGTTATTTGATTAGTAACCTTCTGGTGCAGGAGCACCCAAGGCTTTCAAAGATTTGTTCAAGAACCAGGAGAGTGCAAGGGTCAGGAGGGCTTTCCAAACAAATCAAAGCATTAATTATGATGTATTGAAGCCTATAATGGAATTTGAGATGAATAAGTGTAATGAGGGTGTTAAAAGTTCCAAGGTTCCTGATAAGGAATCCAGGTCAAAAATGCAATGTAAGGGGTAAAGTAAGTTTTATGGATTTGATTAATGATATTATGCTTTAAATAGGTCAAATAAACTTGGATAGTGAATATCCAATAGTTTTTAGAGAGTGGGTGTTAATAAAATTCAAATTTGCAATTTCAAATTTTCAAATTTTAGTTTAGGTGGGAAAAGGGGTTTTGAGAGTTTTAGAGTAAATTAAGCAATGTAATTAATCCAAATCAGTTGGATCAGTTGGGGAATGGGTTTATAACCCAAAAATAATCATTTGTATGGAGGTTAGGTGGTTGGTGAAGGCATTGTACGGACTGTTCTCAGAAAATACAAAAAAATTCTGTTTTCTTGCAATTTTCTGTGTTTTTTTGATGAACCATTGAATCTTATTGAATTTTTCTGCATTTGGATGCTTTGGTAATTTGTATTTAGATGTTTTAACACCAATCACATGCTCTGATAAAGGAAATAGATCAATTCTTGCACGTTTTTGCTGACTGTCCTAAAAAAAGTGTAGATTTTTCACTAATTTTTGGTGATTTTCATGGATGATTGATCCATTTCAAGGTAGAATGCTGCTGTGACCTGTGAAATGGATCATTCCTAACATGTATCATACAGATTTAACCAAATAATGTGCAGGAAGGAAGAATATCAAGGTGTACACCAAGTTGTCAAAGGGAAAAGTGCTTGAAGATGGAGGCTAGGGTGTAGCAGCAGAAGATTTTCCTTAATGAGGGGCATTTTTTTGAGTTTGGATCAACTAAATATGATGTCATAATGGTGTAGAGTTAATGAGAAAGTTCTGGAAGTGATTGGAAGGTTAGTTTTCAAGAAGCCCTAGTTTTTGAGGCAAGCTGAGGAGGGGTTTGTGCTGGAGCATGATAGATGTGTCATAGAGGGCTAAAAACTTGGATTCATTGGTTTTGAGTCATTTTAGGAGACTGCTGAAAGTTTCATGGTCAGGGGTTGAGTTTAAAGGGGGGTTGCTTTGTAAAAGTGGGCTAATTAGGCCTAGTTTTTGAGGAGACAGCAGATTTTGGAAGGGTTTGTCTGAAGCAAGTGATATCAAGGTTTGGATATGTTGTTTATCATCACAAACCACACTTGAAACAGTCATTATATTTGGGGTTCCTTTGGAAAGTTTGAGTGCAAAGTCAAAAAATCACTGCAGGAGGCCTAGTTGGGCTAGTAGCCTAGTTAAGGTGAAAAATTGGTTTTGTGTCTAAGTCAGAGGGTTGGGCTTTGAAATCATTCAAAACAAGTTTTTTTGGGTCTCTTAAGAGTTTTCCTAGGGTTTGGGTCCATAAGGAGGCAAATAAGTCATGAATGCAAAGTTGAGGCTTTATCTTCAAGTTGGTGTCTAGAGGAAAGGTTGTAGATGAACCATTGAAGTTTGATAATTTGGTGAGTTTCTTGCAAAGATCCCTGAACCTCTGCATCAGAGTGGTATCAGAGCAGTGAGTAGGTCCTTTAGGGATTGGAGAAGTAGCAATGGCACCAAAAAACCAATTGGCAAGAGAGTTGGAAGAGTTGAAGGAGATCTTGGAGAGGGAGAGAAGAGAAAGAAGGGAACAAGAAGCAGCAAGAGCAAGAGAAGAAAGACAATGGAGAAGAGAGAGAGACACTATGCAGGCAAGGATCAATAACCTTGAGAGGAGTAGGAGGAGAGAAGACCAAGAAGACCAAGAAAACAATGAAGAGGATGAAGAGCATGTGAGGGTAAATCAGGAACAACAAGCTGATGATACAGAGGACCCTGAGGAAAGGAGGTTAGTGAGGTTATTGAAGGCAGTACAGGGTCATGGAGGGAAGAGTCACATAGACTTACCTATCTATCAAGGGAAGATGGATAGTGAAGAGGTATTGGGATGGCTTGATGCCATGGAAAACTACTTTGAATTTGAGGAGATGGATGAAGAGAGGAAAGTCAAGTTTGCTAAAACCAAGTTGAGAGGCACAGCATTGACATGGTGGACAAGTTTCCAGAATGATAGGATGGCTAGAGGATTGGCAAAGGTCTCTACATGGGCAAGGATGAAGAGTTTGGTCAAGGAGCAATTCCTACCATCTGATTATACCATTCATGTGAAAAGGATGAGGCAGAATTTAAAGCAAAAGGACTTGGATGTTATGTCCTATACTAAGCAATTTCACAAGCTTAGTATTAGAGGAGGTTATGAGGAAGAAGATGAGAAGATAGCTAGGTACATCAATGGCTTAAGGTACAATCTGCAAGATGAGATTGGTTTGCAATTGCCAAGAACATTGGGAGAATGTTTTCAATTGGCCATTAGAGCAGAAGAAAAGGTGAAAAGGAAGCAAGAAAGATCAAACAATGGTGGTAGAGGAGGTAGTTCGAACAGGGGCAGAGGTAATAGAGAGAAAGGACAAGGCAATAATGATAAAAGCAGCAATGACAAGGGTAAAGAGATATTTTCTGATCAAAGAGGTGGATACACTCCAAGAGGAGGAGGCAGATTTGGACAAGGTAGAGGACCATTCACAGGCAGATGTTTTAATTGTAATGAACCAGGGCATCCTTCCTTCAAGTGTCCTAAGTGGGAACAAGCTGATAAAGGCAGAGAAAGGAGAGCTACCTTGGTGCAAGAAGAAGAAGATAAGAAGGAGGAACCAAAAACATTTATGGCAGACCCTGTGACTGATGGTGAGTTTCTCATGATCAAGCAAGGAGAAAGGCTTCATCAAGAACCAAAGGTAACCATTTTCAAAACAAATTGTCTCAGTCATGGTAAGATATGCAGATTGCTTATAGATTCAGGGTCACATAGCAATTTAGTTTCAGTTGATATGGTAACCAAGCTAGGGATTGAAACTTTTGATCATCCTACTCCCTACAAGGCCACTTGGGTAACTCAAGGACAGCATGTAGAGATTGGTAAGAGAGTTTTGTTGATTTCTCAATTGGTTCATATCAGGATAGAGTGCTTTGTGATGTTATTCCAATGACTTGTGGTCATATTATCTTGGGAAGGCCATGGCAGTATGTTAGAAGAACTTTGCATGATGGGTTTCTTAACACCTATTTGGTTCACAAGGGTGATGTTAAATATCAGTTGGTTCCTTTACCTTTGGAGCAGTCAAATGAAAGTTTTATGATCTGTTTTGAGAAGCATTTGCAGGTAAATGAGTAGGGTAAAACAGGGGAAGACATTGGTAGGTTGAAAAAAGACAAGTTGCAGCAGGGTTGTGAAGAAGACAGTCCTAAAAATCAGAATTTGTGGGATTTGGACAGTATCAAGGTTGGAGGCATTGAATGCCCTATAATTGAGCATGATAGTGATGGTATCTTTTCACAAGGAAATCAGGGGAATAGAGGCAGAAACAGGGCACAAAATCAGACTGAGTTCAAGCAGCAAAAAGGACAAAGAAAACAGATTTTTGGCTCTCACATGATGAATGTCAAGAATGCAGATTGGAAAAAGAGAAAGATAGTGAATTTGGGGGACTACATACCTGCTCATTGGAATATGAAAACACATGAGAGCAAAAGGTCTTTTGGTGGCAACACATGGGACACTTCTTGGGGCAAGAGTTTTTTCTTTCCTGGGGAGAATGGTGCAGGAGCACCCAAGGCTTTCAAAGATTTGTTCAAGAACCAGGAGAGTGCAAGGGTCAGGAGGGCTTTCAAAACAAATCAAAGCATTAATTATGATGTATTGAAGCCTATAATGGAATTTGAGATGAATAAGTGTAATGAGGGTGTTAAAAGTTCCAAGGTTCCTGATAAGGAATCCAGGTCAAAAATGCAATGTAAGGGGTAAAGTAAGTTTTATGGATTTGATTAATGATATTATGCTTTAAATAGGTCAAATAAACTTGGATAGTGAATATCCAATAGTTTTTAGAGGGTGGGTGTTAATAAAATTCAAATTTGCAATTTCAAATTTTCAAATTTTAGTTTAGGTGGGAAAAGGGGTTTTGAGAGTTTTAGAGTAAATTAAGCAATGTAATTAATCCAAATCAGTTGGATCAGTTGGGGAATGGGTTTATAACCCAAAAATAATCATTTTTACGGAGGTTAGGTGGTTGGTGAAGGCATTGTACGGACTGTTCTCAGAAAATACAAAAAAAAATCTGTTTTCTTGCAATTTTCTGTGTTTTTTTGATGAACCATTGAATCTTATTGAAGTTTTCTGCATTTGGATGCTTTGGTAATTTGTATTTAGATGTTTTAACACCAATAACATGCTCTGATAAAGGAAATAGATCAATTCTTGCACGTTTTTGCTGACTGTCCTAAAAAAAGTGCAGATTTTTCACTAATTTTGGTGATTTTCATGGATGATTGATCCATTTCAAGGTAGAATGCTGCTGTGACCTGTGAAATGGATCATTCCTAACATGTATCATACAGATTTAACCAACTAATGTGCAGGAAGGAAGAATATCAAGGTGTACACCAAGTTGTCAAAGGGAAAAGTGCTTGAAGATGGAGGCTAGGGTGTAGCAGCAGAAGATTTTCCTTAATGAGGGGGATTTTTTTGAGTTTGGATCAACTAAATATGATGTCATAATGGTGTATAGTTAATGAGAAAGTTCTGGAAGTGATTGGAAGGTTAGTTTTCAAGAAGCCCTAGTTTTTGAGGCAAGCTGAGGAGGGGTTTGTGCTGGAGCATGATAGACGTGTCATAGAGGGCTAAAAACTTGGATTCATTGGTTTTGAGTCATTTTAGGAGACTTCTGAAAGTTTCATGGTCAGGGGTTGAGTTTAAAGGGGGGTTGCTTTGTAAAAGTGGGCTAATTAGGCCTAGTTTTTGAGGAGACAGCAGATTTTGGAAGGGTTTGTCTGAAGAAAGTGATATCAAGGTTTGGATATGTTGTTTATCATCACAAACCACACTTGAAACAGTCATTATATTTGGGGTTCCTTTGGAAAGTTTGAGTGCAAAGTCAAAAAATCACTACAGGAGGCCTAGTTGGGCTAGTAGCCTAGTTAAGGTGAAAAATTGGTTTTGTGACTAAGTCAGAGGGTTGGGCTTTGAAATCATTCAAAACAAGTTTTTTTGGGTCTCTTAAGAGTTTTCCTAGGGTTTGGGTCCATAAGGAGGCAAATAAGTCATGAATGCAAAGTTGAGGCTTTATCTTCAAGTTGGTGTCTAGAGGAAAGGTTGTAGATGAACCATTGAAGTTTGATAATTTGGTGAGTTTCTTGCAAAGATCCCTGACCCTCTGCATCACCTTCTAGTTGTAATGAGTAGAAAGCTTTACTTTTGAAATAATTTTACTAATGTCACACCTGAAGTACAAGATTAGTTATATGAATTATATTTGCATAATTATACTCTGCTAGATAATACAAAGTCGAACCCATTATTATTTGTGGGTGATTTAAAAATTAGGGCACTAGCTTCATACTTCATAAATGAAATACAGAGGGATGAGATTTTTTGGCATATGGATTCTGGTGTTGTCATTGATGGCAACCTAAGTCTTTTATCCAATCCACATGTCAGTATTTGACCATACCAAAAGACAAAGTGAAGAACAAGGTATCTGACTGATGTTGAGTTTGTTGATCCATTTGCATTATCAGTTTATCAGTTTTGGTTGTAGATCTCAGGGAACATCTTTGGGTATTTGGAATATCTTATTCTCGAGTTTTGTGTTGTCGCATCAAGTAGTGTACGAGTTAGGAGATTCGGTTGTTTGATTTTTTGTTCATCAGTGTATGAAGGTTGACTAAGTAAATGTAGTGTGTTGTGAATGTTCAAGGAAAAAATACTTGAGGTATTCTCGGGTTTGTGTATTTTGTTTTGGGTCCTCACTATGTTGTGGCTGACTTTGGATGGTGCACATTGAAAATCATTTATGATTTGAGCCGACACTTGGAAAATACTTTCTATTTTATTGAAGCCGACATGAAGTGATTAAATCCTTTGTAGCAGATATATATAATAGATTAGTTAATTCATTTTGGTGTGTGTTAGAAGTGTGTTGATGTATATTGCAAATATTAGAAGGGTTGTAGAGCGATTATGTACAGTATCACTTGTGTAGAAGAGGTTTTTATGAAGCGAATTGAGGAAGAATAGAGCGAAGTGCAGAATCAAATAGAAGGTCCAAAATTTGATCTATGAGTCTAATTGGAATTGTAACCAGGAATTTGTAGATGCTACTTTCTCAGTTCAACCTTTTAATGTAATCCAAATCTCTTGTGAGGCAATGAGCCTTCCTGATTTTGAGCAATGAGCTCTAGGAAGTGTGCCTGAATGCAAGTGCATTCCTATTTTGTAAAACACTTATATTTGAGTACTCAAACTGGATTGACCTCCATCATGGTTTTTCCCCTAACAGGGTTTCCACATAAAAAAATCCTTGTGTTATGGTGTTGTGGATAATTGCTTTATTTGTCTGCATCTTTCTCTTGGTTGAATGTTATAAGTGGTTTAAAAATCAAATTGATGATGTTAAATATTGCTAAACACTGATTCACCCCCCCTCTCAGTGTTACTTGATTTCAACAAGATTATGCAAGACTCTGTAGAGAGGGAGAAATCAATTGCTCTTCAAATCATAAAGGAATCTAAGAATCTCCACAAGATAATAGATGAATGGATAGATAATTTGAAGTATAAAAGTGTAGGTAGAAAGACTATGCAACTAAGACTAAATGATTATGAGATTGCAGAGGCTAACAGTAGGACTTTTTCATCACTCTTATTAGCTTATACAGGAAAAATGGGATAGTTTAACCCCTAAGTTTCAAAATAAAGAGTCCCACTCTATATGACTTTATGGCTATGCTAGAAAGAAATCGAAGGTATATGCACATTGCAAAAGACATAGCACTTGAATGGGTACCTTTCAATATCTCTCCTCCAATGCTTTTCTACCCAGTACCACATTGGACAAGGGAAAGGAATGAAGAATGGGAAGAAGCTAATGATGTTAGGTGGTAAATAATTTCATGCTATAGATCTTTTTTATTTGAGATAGCAAAAAGGAGTGGATGTCATCATAGACCTTAGGGAGATGACCTTACAGTACAACCTCCAGTCTTCAAACTGCTTTTCTTAAGGAAAACCAAAAGATCAATTGAGGGGAATCATGAGGCATACTATTAGTTAGATTCTTGTTATTTAAATACATTCTTTAAGACATCTCCTGATACTTATTTCCTATATATCCCTAAAACTTTACTATCTTTTATGATCATTATACAAACTTGGACCTAGTTTAAAGTCTATGGAAATATGATTATGATATGATAGTTATTGCATGGTTAATATGTTGATATGTATGAAATACAATGAATATCTATGTTTAAGTTATGGTTATTAGTATTGTGTAGACTATTGGTGTTTTTTCTAGTAGATCCTTGAAGTTCTCTAAAGGGTAGCCAACCTTTATGCTCAAGAATCTTCAAAGCTAGTGGCCAACAAATGAGTAAAGGATTTTGAGACCTTCACTCTTACACTTTAGGATTTGTGGGACCTAGGAGGGTGTTCCTTACTGTGTTTATTTAGTATTTATTCAATTGAGAACACTTCTATAAATAGATTGATTCCTAAATGTGCACATAAATATAATTAGCTAAAGGTTTGGCTGGCCTTTGAGTAAATTGCTATCTACTATTAGGAATACGTGGTACCTTAGACTCAAACAATGTAATTAAAATTATTTAATAAATTTTGTTCTCATTTTAAATCCATAGCAAGGCATATCACTAGCCCATTTACTTGCATGATTGCCTAACAAATAGACTAGTGCCTCATCAATTGGGGTAATGGAGTCACATATGCAACAATCAGGAGTATATTTTCCATTTAATTTAGACATTGATAATGGAGTCACATATGCAACAATCAGTAGTATATTTTCCATTTAATTCAGATATTGATAGACTATTGTCATATTACTTTGTAATATGACAACTCACTACATCTAGAACACTACTTCTTAGCAAATCATGTACTATTCACTCATAGACCTATGATTTTATTTAAGCATTTAACCAATTCTTTGAACTGAAGCAAAGATGAATCCACACATCCAATTAAAACAACTAGAGATGAACAAAAATATCATTGATCATTTCCATTTATAATCTGCAAGAAAATTGCACAAGAGAGTACATGTTCGAGAACAAGAATTTTCCTTTATGTATGTGGCTTCTATAAAAATAATTTAAGATTCTTGCATATATGACCCATAACCAAGACAATTTACTATTCTATTCATTTAAATTTTCTGCAGTATGCTCCTTCCTAAGCATAGCTTCTGCCTAGACTATGATTAGACTCAAAAATTGAACCCCTTGTAATGTGCATTGAAATCCCTTTTATAGAACAAGGGAGCAACAAGCATTGGTCCCATTCTAGTTACATTCCACCTAAATTTCATTTTTGAAACAAATTTCAACTGAATTTCAAATACTCCCTGAACTGTTTCTTGTAATCAGTTACAAAGTAAGGGAAGAAAAATTTATACCATTTTCCCAAAAACACCACTCGATGTCACCAAAATCACCGTTAGCAGTAACGAGCCTTTACATTCCACACCCAAGTCAAGCCAAAAATTACTTCATGATATACTCGAAAAATCACCTAAAGTAACACTATAATAGACACAAAACTCCACCAGAGCACCGTTATCACCACATAACCAAAACCACAAACTAGAAATCAGATGCAATTCCAATCAACAAGAATGAGAGAAAAAGTACACATGCACACTTCGTGTCCTCATAGAGGCTGGGGGAGCCACCACTTCTTCATCAATGTCCTTGCCAGCAATAGAATGAATATTCCCACGTGGTGTCTTCACTGAAATTGGGGCAACCACTACCACCTCGTCATCCAAATTTGGCATTTCAGTCATAGCCATAAGATACTGGCGATAACCAGAATTCATTTCAATTTCACTATCTGAGGGGCTATTTGAAATCTCAATAGGATAATTATGTCATCCCAAAGAACCTCAACCATACCTAATATTTCTCCCCATTTCCCCTACAGACTTTGCAGATTCCTTCTCCTTAATCTCTATCATTTCTCTAGTCCCAACCCAGTTCCTTAATTGGTAGTTGCTCCTCACAGCAACCTGCATAGACTTCTTGCCATGGGCCTATTTCTTTTTCTCTTTCTTAGGAGTTAAAGCAACTTTGGGTGTGCTTTGTTCACCGTTTGAAGCATTACAGTGTGAGTCCTACAAGTTGAGCCTTGGAGACTTCCACACTAGGGAAGTAGGAACAACTGACTTGCTCATTTTTGCTAAGGACAAGACTTCAAAAATGTAGAACACTCTTCTCATAGACTTAGATAATTTTAGCTCCTAATTGCAATGGTGAAAATAAATGCAATCAACCTCTCATTTATCAAGCACACTAAGTGTGCTAATCATCAATCCTTAATAAATATTAGGGCAAGCAATCAAACTATTAACCATTGGCATTCACATGACAACCACTAATTACCTAGGTGCATAAAAATTTGTATATCATCCTCAATGATTGCAGGAGATTAATCACTTGCATGCACCAGGATCAAACTTGATCACTTTTGTAGACCTTATGCTATTAATGGTCGCTCGTGCAAAGAAAAATGGCTATTACCTTCATATTTCTAGTTTTGAATGTTGGTCGTTGATTTCCTGATGATCTATGGAGCATTAAACGGCTTAGATTGAGTCAATCAAGTTTTAAATTTCATCTCTATTGCTTGATAATTCATTAGCCAATGAAATTTATCCCATTAGGCTCCCACACACCTATCTTCGGGCTCCACCATTCATCTCCAAGTAGTTGAGGAATCCACGTGTCGCTGAATCGAATACCTTGCAAGTCTCCACCAAACATTATTTTAATCTTGTGAGGTGAGTGATAGATGGTTGAGATTTAATCTCGACATTACATACCAACCATCAATTTCAAAACCATTAAGTGTCAGGTGTTTGAAAATAGACCGTGCCCCACCTCAATGAGTACATGCATCAAGCAATCACAGACCTTGCAACATTTTGAATACCATTATTTTAATCTTGTGAGGTGTGTAATAAATGGCTAGGATGTGATCTCCATATCTGACATGTAGGACCTTGGGAAAAATAACTTATAACATAAGTCTTTTACCATAAAATATTTCACCCGACTTTAGGAAAATTCAAGTCAATAAAGGCGCAGGATGACCAACAAACCTAGAAAAAAGGGGTCAGTGATGAAATGCATTCAATGGCTTGAGTTGTGACTTAAGTAACCAACCATCAATTGTAAAGAGCCAATGTAGAAAAATAATGTCGAGGGTTTTATGATGAAAATTTGCAAAATGGGGGTTTGTAGACCAAAACCCTAACCCATCCCTAAAGACATGACAAGTCAAGGACCTTATGAAGATTTTGAAAAAAATTTAGAGGCTCTATTAGTGGCTCATGCTCAGGGACGCATACCCCTGGTGGGTATGGTGAGGATCCAAATCTCAAGCTAAAGAAGACCAGCAAAGGAGGACAAAACCCAAGGGCTTGTCCAAACAAGGTGAGAAAACACAACCAAAAGGAAACACACCAAACCTATTTACAGTATTTACAAAGCTATACAATATGTCTTCTTCTAAATTTCAAAATCCTCCTCAGTTCCATAGGCTTCAATTCCTAAATTGAAGGCCCCATGCCCCCTAAACTTAGAGACAATTATTTCCTTTGTCAAAGACTTTATCCTTAGATATTTGTAATGGATCAACACTTCTACCAAACAGTCTTACACAATCATCTCCATTATGATTAGCACAATTGTCCATACATGCCACAAAACTGCCATATTCATTAGCTTGTTCCAATGTATGCTTATCTAATTGAATTGGAAAGGTTAAGCATTCATATTCCATTTTATCATGAACTTTGACATCACATTTAGTTTGTACATCAAACTGAAATCCTTCATAAACACTTTGCTGTATACTAGGCCAACAATCCCCCGATGTATCAAAAATAAAAGATACATATTCAGGAGCATCTTCATTGTACTTCACATAAGTGTTCTCCTCATTGGATAGAAACATGTTCAAAATCATACTATGAAGAAAAGGAACATCAGCAAAGAAGCATCCAAATCCAATTTCATATTGACTAACATTACACCCATTATTATTTGCACCATTTCAGTGCTTAACACATAAATCAAAAGGTTTTGCATTGTCAACACAACTTGAGGATTCATCAAATGGTTTCACACTATCCACGGGTAATAACGTTGATCCAAGATCCATGAATCTACCACAATGCATAATACAGTCATTCAATCATGAACCCCTTCTCTCATTAATTTGTATACCATCATCACCTTCATGTATAGATGACATAAATCTATCTCTACTTTCCCCAATAAATTATTAGGGGTTGGGACATATGCATGTTCATCATTTATAGCACTTTGTTTAAAATCAGCACATTGAGTAGTCATATTTTCACCTTCCATTTTTTTAGCATTCTCATTGTTATCATGTTCATCTATTGATAGACCTGAATTACATTCTAGGTATTCCTCATGTGCAATTTTTTCACTCATTTATGGACAGGTGATCTCATGATAATTTGTATCATCACATTCTTTATATGAACCCAATATCTCTAAGCTATCTTCATGAGAGCAATTACAATCTTCAGAAAAATAGTCAAAAACCTCAATTTCATCTTGAACTTTAATCTCACTTATAACCTTTGTATCAGATGTAAAAGAGTCATAGGCATTTCTTTCATGGAATTCATAATTGTGTTTCCTTGTTTTCCCATAGCCTCATTATATCCCCGTGTCAAATGCATCATTAGAGTCCTCATGAAAAAGTGGATTTTTTCTACACCAATAAGGATTATCATTTTTTTATCTCCAATGGAAACAAAGGCTCATCAAATAGTGGTTTTAGCCATACTTTCATTTTTGACATAAGAGCTTTTGTATCCTCATCATGACAATCCACACTTCTTATATTATTGTTGTATTCAAAATTATCATACTCATCATAGGAGCATACTGAAAAAATTTCAATTTCACTTCCATCGTCAATAGTTGAAACCTTTGACCCACATTCTAAAAAATCATTGCAAGCAAAAATATGTTCCTCCTCAAGCATACATACAATCCCACTATTATCAGCATATTCCTTATTCAAAATAAAGGATTCCTTCTCAAATTCATAAGGACAATCATAATCATCAAAGGAATGACCGTACTCAAAGCCATTGCAACTGCCACAGCATGAAAACTCACCAATAATAAGATTACATTCAATTTCCTCAGACTGGATGTCTAAACTCTCATTTCCAATACCTTTATCATTTATTTGTGACAAGGCATCATCAACATTAGCACCATTTCTATTGATCAAATCATGACATGGAATAACCTCTTGTACCTCTTCCACTTTCAAGACATCCCAAGGACCCAAGTCAGGCATATCCCTTTTGCTATCATATTGTACATCTTAATGTCCATCACTGATGTATTGATCTACAGATATGTTATTTGTGAATTGATTATAATCATTACACTCTCCCATATAGCAGAATGGGTGTTCATATTCAAATGCATTTTCTTCATTTCTTTGCGTTGTTTCCTGATCTTTTTCAACAAGAGAACCATCATTAACATTCTGGGGCATCATATGTTGTGTATATTCACACTTAGATCCCTACATAATCCTTATCCAATCAATTACTTGGCTCAAACTTTGAGGCTTCAATTCCTTTGGAAAGGTACTCAGTCCTGATTGGTACATTTCATAGAACAAATTAGTGCATATTGAATCTTTTGGTATGACACTTTTAGGTACCTCCCACAAAGCATCCACAAACCTGGAGAACAAATCATAAGGTGACTCTTCTTTGTGCCTTTTCATTTAACACAATCTTTGAATAGAAGACATCTAATCAATTTTTTTTTTATCTTGTGGATATTCAACTTGGAGCTTACTATGACCCTCATATTGTGGTGATAGAAAAATTGGAATAGTAGAAGCCTTATCATCTTGACATAGATCTCTATTGATTGATCCACTGGCTCTATTTGCATGAAATTTGTTTGGATGACCAATACTGACCTAGTTGAATATCCTTTCATCATTGAATATTTCAAGTTGTTCTCAATATCTATAGCAATTTGATATGCTTGATACAATGTTGTGGGTTGTTTGTCTCTTAATAAGTAACTCATCTTTTTATCAAATGCACCTGTTATCAATAGTTTTGCACCCTGCTGAATAAAATATTCAGCAAACTACTGAAACATGGAAACCTCTTTCAGATGTGGGTGATCTTATGCGAAAGAGGAATCTCCAAAGTGAGCTGGTTCTTCGAATGATGAATTCTATCCTAAAACAGCTTCTGAGGAAAGGGATAAGAATAACTGAATATAAAACCTATTTCTAAAAGATAATTCACTAAACTTATAAGGATTCAGACCTAATCACTCATAACAATTTCTCTATTGTAGTAATCCTCACAATCTCATTGGCACATATCACATTAATAATTTGCATGAAGATTTGGAAAGAAAACACAAAATGCAACCTAAAACATGTAATTCTGAAACACCACCTGTAACAACAAGACATAAAAGGATTTCAATTTGAAAACACAAGTACATCAGATTGCTATTACAAAATTTGAGACAAAAAATGAGAAGGAGAAATCTGTTGCTCTATTAAAATTGGAAGAGTGTCAATCTGACCAAAAATAAGTACAATGTTCACAAGCTCAAAAATGCATAAGAGCAGGAAATCTGATCTGAACTGATGAGAATGGAGAATTGAAAGACTAAATCCATCAAGAAAACTCTCAAAGAAAACCCTAATCCGAGCTCAGAAAAATCTCAAGGAAAAAAGGCCTCAAACAAACTCAAAAATTGCTTTAAAGTAGAAAAAAGCACAAAGCTTTTATGACTACACTGTCAACCCCCTAAAAATGGGAAAAATTTGCTTTAAAAGTTCAAAAAACACCTTATCTCTCCAAAATAAAACTGGAATTCGACCAAGAAGAAAAGTCAATCAGAGATTTGCTAAAAATAGCAAGAAAACGTAAAGCAGTTTATAAAACACCACTTTTATGCTTCTGCTTTACAAGATGCAATTTTTTTTCAATTTTTCCCTATTTTTGCAACTTAAAGATTAGAAATATTTTGCAAAAATAAAACTGCTTATTTCTCCAAGATACATTCTGATTTTCTCAAAAAATCAAAAAAACATGTCATCGTTATCTCCTCATCACAACTCCAATTGATTTCTTTAAAATCAATTAAAAAAAGAAACCCTAAAAAACATGGCATTAAGCACAAGTCATTCACAAATTTCTCCTAATTGTCTCTTCATTTAAAATAATACCTAAGGCATAAACTCATTCCCCTAAGGCAAAACAATAAGCCTTCAATATTTAAGGCATCTCTCAAGCATAGAATTCGGCCTTTCATGAATATTAAACTTAGACTTAGGTTTTGATAAGTCACAAGGAAAACATTATGGGTTTGGCCACCACTTGATATTTGACATGTGCATTTGAATGGAAATTCTGGAAAGTTCATCATGTTTGAATTAGGGATTGAACAAAATAGGGTCAAACCCTAATTATCACCATTTCGTACCCATGACTTGAGGAGAAGGAAACTCTGCCTGAGAAAAATTGCCGCCATGATGGTGTTGGATTCGAGCCCATGTGCTTAGAAATCCTCCTCTGTTCTCTAGTTGACTGAATCTTCAATGAGTAAGTCTTTTTCCCATGGAAAAATAACTTTTCCACTTCATTATTTCGAGCCTCAGAAAGCCCTAAGGGCGCGGCCTGCATAAGTTTGTTTATGATCTTCTACTTTTTCCTTTGACTTCACCATACCATTATGAGCTGGAGCTCAACTTCTACAGTCCACTCCATGGAAGCTCGACTTGTGTTCTAACTTTTCCATTTTGTGCAAAGGTAAGCTAAAGTTAATGGCTTTTGTAATCTACTCATTTCAGCCTCAAAGCCATGGCTAACATACTCTAATGTCATCATTTTATTGTTCATTTTGTGTGCTTCTCATGCTCACTACTATCATTGTAACGCTCTATTCACCAGTTAGAGCTTGGCCACCACTTGGAAACCCAAACCCCTGCATTTGGAAACTTAAAAAAAAGCTATGGCCGCGGCTTAGACTCTATCATAATTTCAAATTGGTAATTTCTTTTGCTTTGTAGAAACTCTAAAAGCTATCTTTGTCTCATGATTCCTCTAGCCATGTACAGGCCGTGCCAAAAAGCACTATAGAAAGCAATTTTTTTTTAATTTAAGTTCAACCGAGAACATAAAATCTTCATTATGTCAATTTAGTAACATTTATGTTTGTGGGTATTAAAAATATTTCAATAGTTCTGCATTACCCTCCTTCTATCTTTCATTTAACATCTAAGAGCTCACATTTTTTGAATATCCTTGCCATTTTCTTCATATTTCATGTGGCGACTTCTGTAGTTGATTTTTCTACATTTCGACACCAACCCTGAAAATGGGTACTCAAAATTTTTAAGGAAGACTCCATTTTCTATATTTGAAAATATACTGGAAATGGTTCTTTTGAATTATTAAGGAAAAAATGCATTTGCTTTTCTCTAAAGCCTGGCCTAGAACAGAATCTTCACATTTATAACTTATTGTTGATTTCATGAAAAAACCCATATGGGTATCATAGATTATCGAACTTTTGTATTCTTTGAGAGAAAACCCCCATGTGGGTATTGGAAATTTCTGAAGACAATTGCATTTTTTTGTGTTCTAAAAGCATTCGAAACCATGAAGTAACTGTTAATGTTCCATCCATATGGCTCGAGTTAGAGCAAATAGTGAATACCCCACGCTTCTGAAGCAAAAAAATATCATGGTTTTTTGGAAATTTTTAAAGCAAAAGCATGTATTTAAATTCTGACAGAACTCAACCTTCCATACTTGTTTGAAATGATGATAAATTGTGTACATACTTGCATTTCTTTCATAATCTAATATTGGCATTTGATGTTTACTTTCAGATCAAAACAGTGTTAATTATACTCTGCTTGTGAGCTCTTTTAAGCATTCAGACTCCTTTATTCTGCATTCACCATTATTTAGACAATGAACTCATGCCTCCTCTAGTAGCAAAAGACATCTTGAATGTTTGTCTTTATTTCAATCTCATTAGCATACTGTACATTTTGAAAGAGAGCCACCTACTGCATCACTATTGCCTGAGTGAAAAGTGCCTTCAGAAGTGTATATAAGAACATGATGGAAAACAGGAACTTGTGTGTTTGTTTATACTTATTTAACTCATATACACAGCTTTCATTTTGGCATCTTTGTACATCCTTTGACAGTCGTAACACCTAAGTTCAAATCATAGAACTTAAAACACCATAGAGCTGTAAACTATCCTTAAAAGAAAATCCAATACACATTTTGATAGTATTCTCCAAGTACTAAAATCTGAAAGATCCTTTTTTTGTATTCAAAACTTCATATGTGTATTAAGTTCTAATTTGAACATTCCATTATGATCTCTTATAGCCCTATGTGCTCATCTTGTAGATATGACAACAACCTTACCTCATTGTTCTATTAAGACCTTGACTAAATAATCTAGAAATGATCAACATCCTTCATATTTGTCATATTTAATTCATGGATTGACCAATTACAAGTGACATCTTGCTTGACACCTTAAACTCACATAAAACAAAATGAAAGAACATCATATTTGATTGTTGTCCTTGACTAATCATCGACACACGATCCTGTTTGAGGCACCATCACAATCAAAATGAGTTCACTGTCTTTCTTGAAGCTCCTAATAACCAGTACTAAACTTTCACACAACAACTTCATTTCCTTTATTTGAATTCTGTAGAGGCTTTACCTTTTGTTCTTGGACTGCAACACTACTCCTCTGTTATTTTTCTGAAAAGATCACTTTATTATTACCATTGATAATGCAGTATCTCTTCACCAGTCAACTCGGAACTAGAAATTGGTCTAACACTTAGGTGCACTGTCTTTATTTGTATTCATGAGCAACATGGTACTCTTCATGCATTTTTATATTTCACTGCTCAAACTGTTCTCAGAAACTGTTCTCTTTAATGATGAAAAATAGAACAAATCATTAAGGCATATGTATGCCTGTTCACTATCCAAAAGAGAAATAATGAATTGAAACTCACATGACATATGATTATAATCAGCACAAAAATGAAGTAATTCAACAATTCTGATGCAAATGCATTCTGTTAAATTCCTTAAGTGAACTAAACTCACTATTCACCTATAGCCTTCAGAAAGAAATGTTGATCGTTATGAATGCATAGTTGGTTTCGTTACTTGATGGATAACTCCGTTTTACTCTTTCAGTTGTATTTCACTTTGTTTGATGTATATGGTGAAAAATCTTTCAAAATCAGCCCGTTAAATGCATAGGGCAACATGCCGGGCTCTACCCTTGTGGGAGCCCATTTTACTCCACATGCTTGGTCTCTGAATAATGTTCTGCTTCATGACTTAACCTATACCTGGACAAAGAAACAAACAACGTTAGCATTAAAAAAAGAACATGTTGATTATGATGTTGATACTTCTCCTTCAGTTCACTTCTTCATACTGCATTTGATTTTCTTTTGATTGTTTCAATGCATTGCTCATAGTATATTGTACTATTGTAGGTGCATCATATGAGTTATGTCATATTCGGAGCCACTGACACCATCCTTTTCCTCTTACAGGTTGATGAATCTCATGACGACGAGGTGCACCTTTTAACATCAAGCGTCGATAACAGGCAATGATGACTATGTTGTTGCTTATATGTTATCCTTTCACATCTTCAATAGTGCATTATGTTGTTAGAAATGCATTGGAACAGTTATAGTTAAATCCACGGCTTGTGTGGATCTTTGATTTCATTTTTTCTTTTCAATTGAAAAGAAAATGCATCTCATGCAATGTTGTAATATTATTCTGATTGTGAAATCAAATGAAGCCTTGTAAAAATATGATTTCTTTTTTACATGAATAAAAGCATCTGAAATGCTATTTTACTTATGTACTCCATTCTGTATTTCATCAAAAACTGCAACATCTGAATGGCACTTTGAAACTTCATATCTTCACTAAAATGCATAACTGATATTTAATGCATAATGATAATGCAAAATAGCATTTAAAATCCAATCTGCAATTCCACTTTATAGCAAATAATAATCAGCCAGCTCCTCCATTTGAGCTGAGGCAAAAAATATGTAACAACACCTAAGTACAAAACCAAATATTTTGCATCATTTGGTCTTATGCTTTCAGGGATCTCTCTTATGGTCTTTGAAAATTTGAGATTAAAAGAGGGGACTAACTCATCCTCTTCTTTCTCCATGCTCATGAACTTTTGTCTTATTAAGATTGGGTCAATCCTTTCACCAAAATACTCCATGAACACTACCTTAAACTCATCCCATGAATGTATATAAGATGTTGGTAGATATGAGAACCAATCTCTTACATCTCCTTTTAGAGACTAAAAAAAAAAAATCATGACAACATCCTCAAAGTCGAGTTCATAATCTCCCATCACATCAACAAATTCTTGCAGATGCTTGCTTATTGATTCAGATTTTTCACCCATGAAGTTTGGTATCTTCTCTCTAATTTTGGATGGTACAACATAATTTGGATAACCACAAATGCTACTGAAATCTATACCTCTATACCTTTTGGTACTAAAATTTCTTTGATATGACAAAGGCTTCCCATCATGCATTATCAAATTTAGTTCCCTACCCAGATGCATAGATTGATAATGCATCCTTTCACACACCTTTTACAAGGTTTGTCAGATTTACTACACAATTTCACAAAGTAATTCAAACTTCCTTTGCAATTATAATCTTGAGCTTTTGATAATGTAAATCTCATATTTATTTTGCTTAAGATCCTAAGATATAACATGCTTCTCCATCTTAGTACATAAATTCTAGTTTACCTTTCAGAAGCATGTCAAATTACCACCACTATTCCATATCCTAGTGCTATTTCACTTGATTGGGAACTATTTACATCTTAAGCCTTGAAAATTTCTCATAAATTTCTTTTCAATTATATAATATTTTCTTTAAATTTATGAGAATACTTGGAAACTTGTAGCAGTTGTTAGCCTCTTCTTCCTGATTACAAATATTTGCAGATCTAGAACTCTTCACTATTCCTTATCAAGTTCTTTAAACAAAGTCGCCAACTCTTTTACAAAGGATCAAACTTCAAGCAATATGAAGTTCTTTCAAAGATAATTCTCGTTCTGGGTCTTCACCATCAACAGAGTCACTCTCAAATCCTTTGAAATTTGTTGCACCCAAATCTTTTCTAGGTCCAATAACTTTGAACATCTGAATAAGGCATTCAAATTCACCCAACAATTGACTCTGTGGTTTTGAAATTTCAATAACTCTTAAGGCTAGGTGATCTTTATCAAAACTTTCTCAAGATTGTCCCTAGCAGAGTCACCAATTTTGCTAGTTTTTTTTCCAACAAAGCCTTGAAGTTCTCTAAAGGGTAGCCAACCCTTATGCTCAAGAATCTTCAAAGCTAGTGGCCAACAAAAAAGTAAAGGATTTTGAGACCTTCACTCTTACACTTTAGGCTTTGCGGGACCTAGGAGGGTGTTCCTTACTATGTTCATTTGGTATTTATTCAATTGAGAACACTTCTATACATAGATTGATTCCTATTATGTGCACATAGATATAATTAGCTAAATTTTTGGCTGGCCTTTGAGTAAATTTCTATCTATTGCTAGGAATAGGTGGTACCTCAGACTCAAACAATGTAATTAAAATTCTTAAATAAATTTTGTTCTAATTTTAAATCCATAGCAAGGCACATCACTAGCCCATTTACTTACATGATTGCCTAACAAATAGACCAGTGCCTCATCAATTGGGGTAATGGAGTCACATACGCAACAATCAATAGTATATTTTCCATTTAATTCAGACATTGATAGACTATTGTCATATTACTTTGTAATATGACAACTCACTACATCTAGAACACTACTTAGCAAATCATGTACTATTTACTCATAGACCTGTGATTTTATTTAAGCATTTAACCAATTCTTTGAACTGAAGCAAAGATAAATCCACATATCCAATTAAAACAACTAGAGATGAACAAAAATATCATTGATCATTTCCATTTATAATTTGCAAGAAAATTGCACAAGAGAGTACATGTTCGAGAACAAGAATTTTCCTTTATGTATGTGGCTTCTATAAAACTAATTTAAGATTCTTGCATATATGACCCATAACCAAGACAATTTATTGTTCTATTCATTTAAATTTTCTATAGTATGCTCCTTCCTGAGCATAGCTTCTACCTAGACTATGATGAGACTCAAAAATCAAACCCCCTGTAATGTGCCTTGAAATCCATTTTATAGAAAAAGGGAGCAACAAGCATCGGGATCATTACAGTTACATTCCACCTACATTTCATTTTTGAAATAAAATTCAATTGCATTTCAAATATTCCCCAAATAGTTGCCTGTAATCATTTACAAAGAAAGGGAAGAAAAATTTATACCATTTTCCCAAAAAGACCCACTTGATGCCACCAAAATCACCGTTAGTAGTTAATGATCCTTTACATTCCACACCCATGTCGAGCCAAAAATTTCTTCATGATATCCTCAAAAAACCACCTGAAGTAACACAAAAGACACAAAACTCCACCAGAGCACCATTATCACTAAACAATCAAAACCATAAACTAGACACCGAATGCAATTCCAATCAACCAGAATGAGAGCCAAAGTATAGACGCCCAATTCCTATCCCCACAAAGGCTAGGGGAGCCACCACTTCCTCTTCATTAGTGTCCTTTCCAGCAACAAAATGAATATGCCCACTTGGTGTCTTCACTGAAACTGGGGCAACCACTATCACCTTGTCATCCAAATTTGGCACTTCAATCATAACCATAAGATATTGGTGATAACTAGAATACATCTCAATTTCACTATCTGAGGGGCTATCTAAAATCTCAATAGGAGAATTATGTCATCCTAGAGAACCTCGACCATACATGATCTTTCTCCCCATTTCCCATGCAGACTTTGCAAGTTCCTTCTCCTTAACCTCTATCATTTCTCCAGTCACAACCCAGTTCCTTAACTGGTAGTTGCTCCTCACAGCAACCTACGTATCCTTACAACAACTTGCATAGACTTATTTCCATCGGCCTCTTTCTTACCCTCTTTCTTAGGGGTTGAAGAAACTCTAGGTTTGTTTTGTTCACCCTTTGGAGAATTATAGTTCAAGTCCTACAAGTTGATCCTTGGAGACTTCCGCACTGGGGAAGCAAAAACAACTGACTTGCTCATTTTCACTAAGGAAAAGACTTCATAAATGTAGAAAACTCTCCTCATGAACTTAGAGAATTTTAGATCCTAATTGCAATGGTGAAAACAAATGCAATCAACCTCTCATTTATCAAGCACACTGAGTGTGCTAATCATCAATGCTCAATAAAAATCAACACATGTAATCAAATGATTAACCATTGGCATTCACATCAGAACCATTAATCGTCCAATTGCATAAAAATATGTGTATCATCCTCAATGATTACAAGAAATTAATCACTCACATCCACCAGGATCAAACTTGATCACTCCTATAGACCTTATGTCATTAATGCTCACTCGCATAGAGAAAAATGACTATTACCTTCATATTTCTAGTTTTGAATGTTGGTCGTTTATTTCCTGATGATATGGAGCATCAAACAGCTTAGATTGAGTCAATCGGGTTTAAAATTTTATCTCTATCACTTGCTAATTCATTAGCCAATGAAATTCATCTCGTTAGGTTCCCACACACCCATTCATGGGCTCCACCATTCATCTCCAAGCAGTTGAGGAATTCACATGTCACAATTGCACACCTCACAAATCTCTAGTAAACATTATTTTAATCTTGCGAGGTGAACAATAGACGGTTGAGATTTAATCTTGGAATTACATACTAACTATCAATTTTAAAACCATTAAGTGCCTAGTGTTTGAAAATAGACCAGGCCCCACCTCAGTCAGTATACATGTCAAGTAACCACAGACCTAGCAACATTTTGAAAACCATTATTTTAATCCTATGAGGTTTGTGATAAACAACTACGATGTGATCTCTAGATCTGACGAGTAGGATTTCTACACATGCAAATAAGGTTAGTCATAAAGTGGGGCCACAACTAGGCTGGCAAGATTATGACCCTGAGCGGGAAAAATGACTTAAAACATAAGTCCTTTTCCATAAAATATTTTGCCTGACTTTAGGAAAATTTAAGTCAATAAAGCAACGGGGTGTCCGATAGACCTAGACAAAATGGGTCGATGATAACATGCATTCAATGGCTTAAGTTGTGAATTAAGTGACCTGCGACCGGCTGTAAAGAGTCAATGCAAAAAAATAATGCCTAGGGGTTTACAAAGAAAATTTACAAAATGAGGATTCTAGACCAAAACCCTAACCCATCCTTGGACACAGAGGCTCAAAGACATGACAAGTCGAGGACCTTCTCAAGATTTTGCAAAAATTTTAGAGGCTCTATCATAGATGTTGTGTGAACTAACTCTTTTCAACCAAGGGGTTGGAGCTAGTAGACGATATCCTACAACAACTAGAAGGAATAGCCCACAACTAAAGGGAGTTTGAACAACAATGTAGGGAAAGTTAGGAGAACGAAACAATTGCATAATTGGAGTTGTCTACTTGTTAAAATTATTGCGAATCATCACAATCATTTAATAAGACTACTGAAGGAGAAAAATTCTACTACAATTGGGAATCTAACGTGGCTATTTCAATAGTCCATGTATTTCATTTTAAAACCATTACAGTAGAAATAAAGTCCTATTTCAATTCTTCCTCTTTTTCAATTGTGTTTTGATTACTCGGAGTTTATCACACTCTATCTTGTAGGGAGTGGTGATATATGATTAGATTTATGTTTTGAGTCCCTTTTCGAATAAGACCCCCTTGCACCTATATGAATGGTTTGATGGTTGAGTTAGTTAGTTAGTTGGAATAGAGAATATAACATATAGATTTGTTTAGTTAGTTTATGTTTTTACACATATAATGTTTTGTTTCTCAATCATGATCTTATGAATAAGATATTTCAAAAGAATCTCTTTGGATTGTGATATCTTGGGTTATACAATGAGATCTTTTTTGTTACTATAATTATGTTAATTTAGTTTGAGGAGCTATATTTGAGTTCACTTTGTGGAGATAGTCACTTGAGAAAGGGCCACTCAAGGTAATTTTTCCCCACTTTATTTCATTTGCATTTATTTTTGTTGTAGTAGCTAGTTTCATAATTATGTTTATCTTAATCTAATTCGTCATGTGGTGAATGTGAATACTTGATCTTTTCTTGTATTCATCCTTTAATTGTTTCATCCATTATTCTCCAGAGTTAGTCAATTTAGTTGACTTAGCAAGTATTGGTTAATTACAAAATTCATTTCTTGATACTGAACTAGTCAGAGTCTTTAGTTGTAAGTATTTGTAGCAATAGCTTCAAAATTACCTCTTTCCACTGTTATGTAATTTATGATTTCAAGTATGTGTAAACACCTATGGTAGGATGATATAGGTAGTCAAGAGTCTCTGAAAGCACATACAATGTCAGCATAATCAAAATATTACATTATCCCTAGTTGATAAATTAAATGAGGGTCTTTCAAGGGTCTAGTGGACTATTCAGTAGGATCCCCTTTGAATTGAGTGTTTGATACTAAGTTTCTTGAACATTAGTAGGCCTCTACAGAGGATTTGAAGATCCAAATTCTAAAATCCCCATGAGTTCGTGGCTAACTAAAGTCACTAGCTTGAGGAGGATCCAAAAGGGTGTTGGTATTTCAAGTTTGGGGAAGATCTAATAAATTAGACAAGTTATGGAGTTACAAAATTCCATCTTGCATTTTCACTTTGTGAAACTTATAGCCCCATTAGAATACTCCCTAAATCCCCAAAGTTCCACTTGTTTCCCAATTTCCCACAAGGTCTCTTAGTGGAATAACTTCAAGTCTCATTTGGATCCCTTTGGCTCCCAGGTCCTAAATCCATTTGAACTTTATTTATGTACTGATCAAAAAACTCGCTTTCCTTGTCGCTTTAAAATTTCTAGCTCCATCTAAATCTGCAAAACTTCCATGTGTAACTAGATACATTCTAATTCCCCTTATGTTCTCAAAAAAATTTGATGCCATGTTTTCTTTATTGAATGAAACTTTCATCACCATGTCAACATATCCACATGACCCAAATATCCCTACATTTCAATTAACCTCAAGATCCTACATTTAAATGACCCTTGAATCCCCACGTCCAATGGTCTTCGATTCCTATAAGCCTACTAATTTTGGATCTTTTATTTCCATGTGGATTTTTCCACTTAACCTTCAAAATTTTGCAACATCCTAAGACCCCTAAAATTTCCATAGTTTTCCTTTGCACTAAATGAAGGACCAAATGCAAAAATTCCTTACACATCCAAACATGTTTAGATAGCCCTTGTTTTCTTGTAATGCTCATTGGACATGATTCATTTGCATGATGAAGGGTAGAACCCCCTCAAATTTCTATAACTACCTAAAGAAGATGACAAAAGGTACCAAAAGTAGTCACAATGGTTTGCATGCATTTCTCTTAGGCTAATGAGAAATAGACATGTGTTTCATTACTCCAAGACATGGAGAGGCCATCGCCTTCTACATGCTTGGCCTTAAATTTGGATTCATTCATTGTTTTTGGAGGACAATTCATTCTGGACAACTTCTATTGAGAGATTTTTTTCTTAAGTGAAAACTAGTTTTGAGAGTTGTAATAGATTAGGGCTGCAATGTGAGGTGAGAGAAGCCTTATTTTTAGAGTGCATACATGTTGTAAGGATTTTAAGTTGTGGTATGCATGGATGAATGTTAAGATACTCCTATTGTGACACTCCATTTCCATGTAATAAAATTTTACTATAGTTTTGTTGTTGAAGTTTTATCTTTCTTCCTACTTCAATAGCCTATCAAAGACCCTAAATGATGATCTGCATTGGTTAGCGTTGTTTTTTTCTAGTCTCTCATCATTTTTTAGTTTATATTATCTAGAGACTAACATATCATGCAAATATCTACACATCTTGCTAGTGTCCTACAATATTTCTTATTTGGTGGTCATTTTTAGTATTTTTCCACTTGTCACATTTTCGAGTCAATGAAAATGGCTCAATAAAATCTAAGTGACTCATTAATAGCCTTCTCTTGCCTTCTCTTTTCATTTTTTGAATATATCTTTCATTTTATTTCTCTGTTTCTCTTCTTGGCTCTTGGCACTAACAAGATCTCTTATATCTCTCTAACATTCTAAAGCTCTCTATAGTGTTATTTTAGATCTCTTTTCCTCTTAGTTTCCTCAAGCCTCTCAAGTAATATAGTTCATATTTTTCATTTTTATTGCAAGCATTTCTTTCATTGTGCCCTTGAGCAGATGAGGATTATCACATCCCCTTTTTCCTTCATTATAGTTTTTCATTGTTCTTATTTTTAGATGCATTTGGATTAAGAACACACACTATCTCTTTTATCTATCTATCTATTGGTTACTATGGTCATAAAAATAAAAAAATCAAAAATCCCATAATATTTTTTTGTTTCCTTTATTTGCAAGTATCTTAAGGGCACTCAACCACACAAATGTTTGAAATTATTTTCTTGTTTTATAAATTTACTTTTATTGTTCATTGTTGTATAGAATTTTTTGGTGTGTTGTTGTTTTTGGTTTTGCATACTAGTTGAACAACCGAGTTAGATTTTCATGACTTCTTGATATTTTTTTTTGCATTTTGTTCACATGGACAAAAATGCAATGTGTGGGCATTTGTGTCACATGCTAGTGTATGAGGTAGAGACATATATATTCCAATGCCAAGTTCTCTGAAAATTGCACTTTTATTTATGTTGTTAAAAAATATAGTTATTTTTTTGTTAATAGATTTCTTCACCAATTTGCTCCCTTTTAATGCTTTAGTTAGATACATTTATCTTTTTGTCCAAAATAAAATTTTAAAAAAGGATAATCAGTGCAAATTTAGATAGCTTTAAAGTCACTAGTTTATCATAGTGTAATAAATGAATTTACTCCCAAAGGAACTTAACTTTCCTTTTGTTAGAGTCAATTTTCATCTATTACAATTATTACATTGCATAACATCAACCTAGGTCTATTGCACACTTGTTTATTTTCCTTTATTATTGTTATAAAGTTGTTGATTTAATCATTCAAAATATCTAATTGAGGAAAATGTGATCCTCACAATTCATACATTCTCTAAAGATGTTTCTAAACACCATTTATCCTTATGAAGATTTAAATGTTTAAAGATCAAGGTGAGTGAATTCCAATAGTTGATTTTCTACTAGAATGACCCATAAATTATAGTTGAGATTTGCACATCATGTATAGGTACATGCTAGTAGAGATCAACTTTGCATTTGCATAGGTGAATTAGAGTTAATCACAATTAAGTAAGTAAATTTCAAACACTATAACAAATTGATTCCTAATATTTTCAGCTTAACTTTTTCTTCTTCAAAATTTAACTAAATATCCTATTTAGTTTTAAAATTTTAATCATTGATTATCTTTCATCTATGTAAAATATTTATTAGCTAATTATTTTTGTGATTATTTTTATTGACTAAAATATTTAATATAAAAGATGTTTTTACCCTTGCAATTATTAATATTAAACTTTAATTTAGTATAAACTATAGGGGAGAGGACCTATTAGTTGAGCACCCTAACTCCGTGCCTCTAAAACCATGTAGGAATTTCAAATCACTCCCATATTTTTATAACATCTTCCTTGACAAGGCCCCTACTTTATAACTAATATTCAAATTCATATAATCAAATATGATGTCACATTAGCATGTTTTTTATTGAGGGGTTAAAAAATACCCCAAAAAAGGATCAAGTGATAGTTGTGCATTAAGTTATAATAGTTCTGGATGCATGATTACAACTATCGGTCTCACGTTTTTTGAGGTCTTTTTGGACACCTCAACAAAAACCATGCTGATGTGGCATCATATTTGATGATGTGGCCCTGCAACCTTAGTTATAAGTAGAGGGGACTTGCCAAGTAAGTTGCTGTAAAAAATTAGGAATGATTTGAAATTTCTACATAGGATTTTGAGAAGCACGAAGTTAGGGTGTTCAACTACCGGGTTCTCTCCCCTAAGTCATGTGACATCAAATGATTTGTTACTTATTAGATCTAAGAAATACATTTCATTCAATTATGAGTATTCCTAATCAACACCGACAACTTTAAAATCACAACTACTGTTACTATACTATTAAAATTATTGAACATTGAATCAACAAATATTATCACAACTAAAAAGATCCTCTTGGATAATAAAATAAAATAAATAAAAAACCCTCATTTGATTGGTAGGGGCAACCGTCTAGAGTCTAGACTGGAGCAATTTTTAGCTATAACTGTTAAAACATCAGTTCTACCATTGATCTGCTAGAAACGAACATAGCAATTCAATCTACGCGTGCTTTTCTACACAGGGAATCACCAATTATGGCAAGTAGTTATATATACATATTTCTAGTTCTATACACATTGTATATCCGCCCTGGCGTGCCCTAGTTCTCGACTCCCCATGAACACACGCCATTGATTGATTGCAGTGAATAGTTTTAATACACAGAAATGCTCTGCTTTTGGGCATTCTGTCACTCCCCTCTCAAATCCCAAGCTTTTTATCAGGTGGGCACCTTTCAATGCCTTCAAAAGCCTCGCACAAGAAAAGGTTATCTAAAACGACGTCTCCAAACATCAAATCCCAAAGCGCTCTGCAACTTATTAATGATAGAATGCCCAATTCGCTTACAGAATGGGCCGCTGCCATGGCAGCTGACAAGATACTTTCTTCTGAGCGTGCATTTGTTTATTCTTTATGTGTTGCATCATCGCTGAAAGGGCGGGTGCTTTCGTTTTTATTTTAATAGAAATGAGATTCCTTCTGGGCATGAAACGCAGTCAGATCTGAGCGTTGTAGAGGGTGTCAGATCTGATGTTTGAAGTGTATAGAGAAAGGTTTTAGGAAATGAGGGGCATACCTTTTCTGGTGTTTGTTTGTCGCAGAAGCCATCTGTTACAGAAAATGCCTCGTCCGATGCCTTCCTTTGCTTCAAATCAATGCCCCTTGGTCGTGCATTTCTCTGCAATTTTGTTTCTTTCTTGAAAAATGGAACTTTTTATCCAAAAAAGAACTTCAACAAGGTACCCAGTCCCATCTCCAAACCAGGCCTAAATTTGATGATCAAGCACTTTCTTGTCTGGCTATTTACTCAAAATTGCCTTTTACATATTTAGATATACCTCATTTTAGAATATATATATATATATTATAGAAAATTAGACAATTTGCTCAAAATCTTATGATCCTTCATTTGATATAATCTTATTCGGATTATACAACCATCAAATTTAAAGCACATCTCTCAATTCTTACAATTGTGTCATGTAAATATACACAAAGATTTAGCAAAATAAAATAAAATAAAGTGGAAGCTAGAGCCAAATGCTAGAGCTCATTAGTCAAGATGCTTGCATGACACATGGAAATCTACATCATGCATTGTCATTTGTATAATTGTAGCGACACTGCATACTAGAAAACTCATCATTCATCTGTAAATGAAATGAGGAATATGTATAGCAACACAGAGAATGAGGAACATGTATAGCAACAACTCTATATATGAAATCAAATCAAATGAAATTAATTAAACTAAATATTTAATGACAATGAAATGAGAAGAAAAGAGAGTGCAAAACCTCATTTCAATAAAGAACCCCAAATGACAACCTACAAATTGAGAAGAGGAGAAATTTTGTGACTATTAAAGAGCTTACCATGAATGGTCAAACCCCTATTATGATCTTTCAACCTCTATAGGTAGTTAAGATGTAGAGAAGAATAAAATATTGTGTGCTCTTATCTTAAGTGTGTCTATGAAGGTGAAAATAGTGATAAAGTTATGAATACAACTATAGGGAGTACAAATTAGTGTGTTTAAATAAGAGTGAATGAATGGAAATGGAAATCCCAAGGTGCCAAATGTAAGAAATAATGGATTCTACAATAATGAAATAAATAAATGGACCTTGGCAAGAGAAAAAAATAATAATAATGTCACCTCAAGATGTCAAGCAAGACAAGGCCATTGAAGAATGTTGTTAAACCTTCAAAGGAGTACTTTTCAATGTTGTAAAATTCTTACATGAGAGTAAAACTAATTAACAATATTGAAAGATACTAGAAAATGCTAGTAAAGGTGTTGTAGATAGCTTGAGTGTAAAATTCTGAGATTGTGAAAGAGAGGTTTCAAAAATGGAGAGAAAGGAGGAAAACATAAGTGAGCCCAAGGACCAGAAAGCTATTCAAATTCACTCTAGATTTGTTACGAGTGCTGGCAAGAAATTGAGTTCACTTTTTGGCTAAAAAGTGGAAATGTTTTCCCTGATTTTTCAGAATTTGTCACATTTGACCTTAAAACTTGAAGTACTTAGAGATGGAATCTTGAAAAAAGGCACTAATCATAAAATGTAGTACTCAGAGTCTAGTTTTCAAATATGTAATTTATTTTAATACCCAGATGATGCAAATTGATTTTCAATTGGCATTTCTAAAAACCACTATTTAAAATTCACCTTTTATTTTTCTATACCATGCACATGTACGTCATCCATATTTTGACCTAAATAATCATATTTTTTAAAATCCTTTTGGAAAAAGATTTGTGACTCACTTAAGCACGCTTTCCATATTTTTTAAATTTTTTTATTGATTTTTTTTTTTGTTAATTTTTTATTGGCCATATTTGTTGTTTTGAAAAATCATCGTGTATGTCATGCATAAGATGACCCAAACTTATCATTTTTTTAAAAAAAAAAAATTGAAAAGTCTAAAGCACACTTTAGTATAACTTGTTTTCAAAAAATCTTTTAATAAAAAGGTTATTAAAAATACTAAAAACACGATAATTGAGTTTATGGACTTGTTTCCTCATAAATTAATTAAAAAATAGAAAAATAAATCAAATGATAAAAAAAAATACATATTTATAAACTATACATTGTCATATATAATGGGTTTTAATATTTGTCAAGAGGAATTCTTCAAAAAGGTCTTCAAACATATGCCCAAAGAGATCACTATTTTATTGTGACATTGATAAGACCGAGGACCTTCAACTTGCGAGGTCAAACTGGAGTCAGCTAAGGTTCAGAAGTCCCCAACCCCCTTTTCACCGAAGCCCCAGTTTTAACGGTAAACGGTTGGGCGAGGGATGGCGATATTTTGTCCATTGAAAGGATGAAGATCTCATTTAATGTCGAGATCTTGTTTTTACCGTACTCCTATTTACTAAACAGGATCCCGAATTTGTAAAGCGAGATCCTATTTATTAAATAGGATCCTAAGTTATTTTTGACCATTTAAAAAAAAAAATTACTGTTAAACAAGTACAATCAGTCCTGCAACTTGTTCTATATGGCCGAAAATGACATATTCACTATTTTTTATCAACTTTTGTCTTGTAGAGGCTCTTCAACTTGGGATTTTATTTCAATTTTGAAAGGAGGCATCATTGGGATAGTGTTTGAGTGGAATTTTGTTTAATTTCTAGTTGTTTGAAGGAGGAACAAAGAAGGAAGACTTTCAAGTTTTTAACATTCATTTGTACATACTTTAGAATTTTGTAATCATGGGATCACAATGTCATAATAAATAGAGAAGGGGAGACCATTTGGTAGAGGAGGAGGTTACCAAGGAAGAGTAAGAGCTTTCCGGACAAGTGCTTTAAGTGTAACAAATTTGGTCACAAAAGTTCGGGAGTGTTTTGGTTTGTGTAGAAGGCGCTGGAGCTTGAGAGGGAGTAATCCAAATTGTGCAAAGAAACGGAAATAACCAAGGTAAGGCTTTCTAGGGAGATTAGCACTGCAAGTGTAACAAATTTGGTCACAAAGTTAGGTGTTTTGAGTTTGTTGTGTGTAAGAGGCAGCACAAAGGCTGAGAGGGAATGTCAGTTGTGCAAGCAAACCAAAGTGGGGTCACCTTCTCGATGAGAGTCTTTCTTGTTCAAAAGAGTACTGTTGAAGCCCTTAAAGGAGAGTCCAAAACTTGTGCAAAGGAGAGCTTTATTCAAGACCAATTGCAAGGCTAAAGGTAAGTGTTGCAAACTTATTATTGATAGTAGTATAGATATTCTTGTGTCACTTGAAATAGTGAACACGCTAGTTCTTACTAGAATTAAACATCCTAATCCCTATCAAGTTTCTTGGCTACAAAAGGGGCATCAATTATTGGTAGATGAGTAGGCCTTAGTAGAGTTTTAGATAGGTAGTTATAAGGACAATGTTATGTGTGACATCATGCACATGGATCATATTTTCCATGTGCTTCTTGGTAAGCCTAGGAAGTTTGATAGGAGAGCCATGCATGATGGAAGAAACAGTACCTATACATTTTAGAAGGATGGTCAAAAACATACATTGTTACCCTTGAGAGGAGAAGAAGGAGATAATAAGAGTAGCAACTTAGCAACAAGGTTATGTTGGTGAGTGGAAAAGAATTTTTTGTGTGATATGAAGAAGGAAGAAGTGGGATATGCATTAGTACTCAAGCCTAAAGATGCACTACCTCTACTAAGTTGGATTACTTTCTGAAGGAGATACATGACATATTGAAAGAGAATATGGATATTGTGGTTTTTTAACTTCCTAATGGGTTGCCTCAAATGAGGAGTATTAGTCACCATATGGATTTGGTTCCAGGGGCTAGCCTACCAAACAAGGTTTCATATAGATTGACTCAGAAGGAGAATGAGGAGATTAGAAAGTAGGTTGAAGATTTTTTGGAGAAAGGATTGATAAGGGAGAGTCTTAGCCCATGTGTTGTACCAATAGTCCTAGTCCCCAAGAAAGAAGGTGATTGGAGAATGTGTACGGATTCCAGAGCAATCAATAAGATTACCATTAGATATTGGTTTCCTATTTTGAGGATGGATGATTTAATGGATTCATTGAGTGGTTCTATGTATTTTTCAAAGATAGATTTGAAAAGTGGTTACCATCAAACTAGGATCAGACCTGGGGATGAATGGAAGATAACGTTTAAAACTAATGATGGTATTTATGAATGGTTGGTTATGCATTTTAGGCTTACAAATACACTTAGTACTTTTATGAGGCTGATGAATGAAGTCTTGAAACCATTCTTGGGGAAGTTCATGATAGTCTATTTGGATGATATACTAGTTTTTAGTGGGTCTAAGGAAGAACATCTAGAAAATTTAAGGTTGGTTATGACATGGTTGCATGAGGAAAAGTTGTTGATCAACATCAAAAAGAGCACTTTTATGAATACTGAATTAGTTTACTTGGGTTTTGTGGTGTCCAAAGAGGATTAAATATGGATTCGGAGAAGGTTAAGGCCACTTTTCATTAGCCAACACCGAGGAGTGCTTATGAGGTAAGGATTTTTCATGGACTTGCTAGTTTTTATAAAAAATTTATTAAGAATTTTAGTAGCATAGTTGCTCCTATACTTGACACTATAAAAGGGCATAAAAAGCAGTTTGAATGGACTCAAGAGGCTAAAAAATGTTTTAGAATTTTGAAAAATAAAGTAACTAAACAACCTATACTTGTGTTACCTGATTTTAACAAAGTCTTTCAAGTAGAGTGCGATGCTAGTGGTTTAGCAATAGGGGTTGTCTTAAGTCTAGAAGGGAAACCGGTTACTTATTTCAATGAAAAGTTAAATGATGCTAAGAACAAGTATTCAACTTATGATCTTGAATTTTATGCATTGGTTCAATCTTTGAATAAGTAGAGGCATTAATTGCTTCCCAAGGATTTTGTAGTTTTATACAAATAACCATGCACTTTAGTTTATAAATAGCTAGCATAAGTTGAATCAAAGGCATAGAAAGTGGGTGGAGTACCTTCAGAGTTTTAATTTTGTGTTGAAATATAAGAGTGGGAAAGAAAACAAAGTTACTAATGCATTGAGTAGAATAAGTCTATTGCTATAGTGAATCCAGGAAAATAGTGTTGGGTTTGAGATCTTGAAGGAGTTGTATGTGAATGATTTAGTTTTTAGAGATGCATGTGAAGCTTGCAGCAGTCCTATCAGTAGAGATGGAGGACCATGGACTTATTTTATGTTGTAGGATGGTTTTTTTTTTAGAGGTAATTAGTTGTGCATTCCTAGAGGGTCAATGCGAGAGAATTTCTTGAAGGAGAAGCAGCATTGTGGTAGCCTAGCAAGACATTTTGGGCAAGATAAAACTTACCTACAAGTGATTACACATTATTATTTGCCACAAATGTAGGAAGATGTGAAGAGGTATGTGGAGAGATGCAGAGTATGCCAACATGTAAAGGGAAATAGTCAAAACACTGGTTTATACCAACCACTACCTGTGCCAAATAGACCTTGGGATTCAATGAGTATGGATTTTGTTGTAGGATTGCCTAGAACTTAAAGAGGCAATAACTCTATTTTCGTAGTTGTGGATAGATTCTCAAAATGGTTCATCTCATTCCTTGCAAGAAGATTAGTGATGCAACAAATATAGCTAACTTGTTTTCAAAAAAATTGTGAGGTTACATGGTATACCCAAGAGTATAGTATTTGATAGAGACATGAAGTTTGTGGGTCATTTTTGGAGAACACTTTGGAAGAAGTTGGGCACACACCTTTGTTTCAGCTCAGCTTACAATCCCCAAATGGATGGTCAAACAAAAGTGGTTAACAGAAGTTTGGGTAATATGTTGATGTGTCTTGTTGGAAACCCACCAGTAATTGGGAAATGGCTTTAGCACAGGCTGAGTTTACATATAATGATTCTCCAAATAAGAATACAGGTTTGAGCCCATTCTATATTATTTATGGTATGCATCCAAGGGGTGTATTTGAACTCAGAGATCTTGGTAATTATGAGATAAGAAGTGTAGATGGTGAAAAAATTTCCAAATGTATTCATGACCTTAATGAAGAGGTAAAATTGCAAATTGAGGGGAGAAACTAGTAGTACAAGTAGTATGCTGATAAGAAGCACAAAGAAGTACATTTTTAGGTTGATGATCTCATTTTGATTCATCTCAATCTAAGGATATTTCCAAAAGGTGGATACAATAAACTAAAAATGAAGATCGGTCCTTGCAAGATTCTTAGGAAGTTTTCCACTAATGCTTACGATACAACTCTTCCTTCTAATATGGGTATCTCACCCATCTTCAATGTGGTTGATCTCTATCCTTTTAAAGGTAAGTAAATTGATGGAACAATCAATACGAAGCTGATTCCAAAATGTGAACAACAAGTGACCAAATCATATTTGATCGACATTGAGTGTACATTGGAGAAACAATTGTTGAAGAAGACTCAAGGAAAGGAATATTTCAAGTACTTGGTGAAATGGAAGGATCACCCTTTGGAGTATGACACTTGGTTAATAATTGTACAGATCTCCAAATATGGTCATAGTGTTGATGACCTCATGAGCAAGAGCTCATGATTTTTTTTGTCTCTGAGGGAGCCTGACATAGGAGCTTCAAATTTTGGCTTGCTTTATATTTTGTTGCTTTGTTGCTTTGTTGCTTGTATTTTTGGCTTGTTAGGAAGTGTGAGGACAATATTATCTAGAAAAACTATTTTTTTGAATTGTGCTCACATCCCTACGCAACCTATATGAAAGGAAGATCAAAAATTTATGCAATGGATATCCCTGAGAACCCTCGGCTAAGGTGGTGGCTCATAGAAATAAGTTGAAAGTTGGTTATTATTGATGATGGATTTACTCACAACAACAAAGTGAATAAATTATTCACATATAAACTACAAAGAGCCTATCCATCTTGAAAGATATGGAACAAAGACAATCTAAAAGGGGATTTTGCTCTTAACAGGAAAATAAATTGCACTAGTACACAAACAACAATATATGACTAAATAAACTACTAAAAATTGCATAT
>VDFB02193867.1:465510795-465606723 GCA_007258455.2 Sequoia sempervirens
GATAAATTTTGACTCAAAATATGACAAAGTTTGTCAAAATTTCAACAAACTTTTGTCGAGAATTATTTCATTGATTTTTCAACAAAATTTGAAATGTTGAAATTCAACCCGGCCTCGTCAATTTGGAGTCAAAGATGGCGTTCAAATTTTTGTCAAAAATCAATGAAATAATTCTGATGAAAGTTCATCGAAATTCCATCGAACTTTTGTCAGATTTTGAGTCAAAATGTATCAATGTAATGATGATAAGCTCACCCCATACAAGAAACTGGTGGAGACTCTCAAAGAATCCTTTATCAAGATCACATTTGAGAAAATTCCTAGAGAAAACAATAGAGTACTAGACACCATGGAAACAATTGGATCCCTACTGGACATCCCTGGCAACATCCTAAAACATGAATTCTTGGTAGAGCAGCTTCTCGTGCCCGCATTCGAGGTACCAGAGTCAGAATTTGTGTGCGAAATCGTTGGTCCTAGAGATCCCTGGTATCATGACATTTATACCTACCTATGAATAGGTGTCTTACTTGCTGACTTACCCTCAAGCTTAAAAATAACTTTTATTAAAAATTCCTCTAGGTTTGTCATCCTAGAAAATACCTTATACGGTAGATGCATAGAGGGAACCTTACTACGTTGCCATAATACTAACGAAGCCTTGACTGCTTTAACTAAGGTGCATAACAGGATTTGTTGTTCACATTGGAGTGGAATGAACTTGGCCAATAAATTGCTAAGGATGGGGTATTATTGGCCCACTATGGAGAAAGAGGCACATAACTATGTCAAGAGGTGTCTACAATGTCAAGAACATGGGGACCTCATCCATGCTCCAGCACAAGAACTTCATCCCATCATCACACCATGGCCCTTTTCATAGTGGGGACTCGATCTTATTGGAAAAATCACTCCCAGTTCATCTAATCGCCACAAGTTCATCATAACCGCCACTGAGTACTTTACCAAGTGGGTGGAAGCCATGCCCATGACATATATAACTGGGAAGCAGATATCAAAGTTCATTTTGAACTATCTCATTTGTCTCTATGGTTTCCCATAGGCCATTATCTCAGATAATGGGACACCATTTAAGAATCAAGATGTCTATGACTTGTGTGAAAAATTAAAAATCCAACATCACTTCTCCATGCCATACTATCCCCAAGGCAATGGCCAAGCAAAAGCCACAAATAAAACCATTTTGAAAATCCTTAAGAAAATAGTCAATGACACAGGTCGTGACTGGCATCTATAGCTCAATCCCGCCCTCTAGGCCTATCAAACTAGCATCCACACACTGACTGGCGCCACCCCCTTCTCCCTGGTCTACGGATTAGAAGCCATACTCCCCATTGAGATCAAGCTCCCGTCACTAAGAATATCACTGCAAAACCTCATCACGGATAAAGAGTACTGAGTATCAAGACTAAATGATCTAGAGCTACTGGATGAGTGGCGTATAGATGCTTTAAATCATTTGCAAGTCTATCAGAATAGACTCAAGAGGAGTTATAACAAGAAAATCAGAAGCAAAACTTTCCAAGTTGGAGAACTGGTACTAAAGGAGAATTAGAAGAAAGTCCCAAATCCAAACAAAAAAAGAAAATTTGAACCCAACTAGTTGGGACCATTTGTTATCATAGCAAGCTATAAGTCAGGGGAATATCAGTTATCAACACCCGAAGGGGAACCTTTGTAGGAGCCCATGAACAACTCTCATCTCAAAAAGTTTTATGCCTAATCTTTCAAGGTATAGAACCAAAAAATACAAAAAAATAGAAAATGTCTTGAAAAAATGGTTACCTTGTCGAAAACCTGGAAAAAAGGCGTCTTGGTGAAAACAAAAAAATCAAAAAAAGAAAAAGAAAAAAAAAGGATCAAGAAATAGTAAAGAAAAAAAAGCCATCCTCTAGTGAAAACCACTTTAGTGGCACTTTGGGCAAGTACCTCAGTGAAAACCTAGAAAATAGGCGCGTTGTGTAAATAAGCACTATCCATCCACCAGGATATTCACGACTTGTTCTGCATCATCCATCCATTACATTTCCATCATCCATCGCATTCAGATCTCCATCCATCACCCATCTGTTTGGTATCTACATCATGGCTTGGTCTTGTGTTCATATCATGATCCCTCCTAGTACTACTCGGCCCATCCTCAAGCTCAGTTTGTCCCACCTTTATCAGAGTAGTCTATTGGATCACGATGGGGGCATGTTCTCAATAGGATCAGATTCGTGCATATTCTTGAAGTCCTAAAATCAAAAAATCCAAAAACATTGAAAAATCACCAAAATCCAAAAACATTCAAAACATATCAAAAGTGAAAAAACAAAGTCGTCTTGTCAAACTATGGGTCTCTGAGCTTTGAACGTAGGCAAGGTTGATATTTGATCATCCCTGGAGACACTTAGGTCAATCCTTTAGGAGTCTGTCATAATAAACTGACATTTCATCATGTATATCTTCATATTTAAATCGATCAAGTCATTAGTGAAACTATGTGGTCTCTGGTGTATAACGTAGGAAATTCTAATATGTTGATCAGCCCCCGAGGCCTCTAGGATAGGTCCTTAGGTTAGTCTCTTGGTCAAAATCTCAAAAAACCCCAAAACATTTGACAATCAAAAATCAAAACATTTGTAAAATCTCAAAAATACCAAAAACAACCTCAAAACATTTCAATACTCCAAAAACATCCAAATATTTGAAAATCCATTTCATCCGCATCTCACTTTCACCCACAATAAATGACACTCATAATAAACAACCGTCATCCCCAATCTTTGGTGAAACAATCGAAAACAAGTCTAACAGGTCAAAAGTGAAAACTCAAAACTCAAAATCTTAAAATCTAGGTTAGTACGTAAACAATTTGACCAACTCTTTGTGTCAATATCCTATCATCTAATCAAGTCCCATATCAAATCATCTGATATCTTCTTTTCCTAGGATGCATCCTTCCTGCAATGGACATCAACATCAAACATCACCGTAGTTTAGTCTTGGCTAGCGGTATTGAAGAACATCAATTTGTTTGTTTACTGTATCTTTATCTTTTGATCTATCTTATTGTGCCCATGCAGATGACCTCTCAGTGATGTCCCCGATGAAGGGATTTAGAGAAATAGGAATGGGGCAATGATCATTATCTTTTTATCTATTGCGCTTGTTGGACATTCTTGTAATATAACCTCAGCGAATACTTGCTTTATTTAGGTATGTACAGAGGATGTTTTAGATATTTTGTTGACCATAGAGGAAGGCTTGCCTACCTATGTTTTGGTCTGAGATGTTTGAAATATCTAAAGTGCACCCTAGTAAGTTTTCCATAGGTCAGGTGTGAACAAGGATACTCCTATCTGATTGTCAAGTCAAAGTCCATCACACTAAATACAACGTCATCCTAGTTCTTAATACTTTGGTGCATCATATTTATGTGTGTTATCAAACATAAGATAATTGGCCCTTTGAAAATCCCAACTCCACGGAAAATATTCATCATCACCATCATCTTTTGTCTGGTTGAATTTTTATTATTTCTTCCATTTCTTCTTGCTTTTCATGCTAACAAGGTACTATGATAGTTAATCACCACCATCATTAATCCCGCACCCACAAATCGTCAGCACAATGCATATCATATAGAAAAATTAATCATCTCATATGCATAAAATATAGATTTGTTATTCTAAGTATCTCATAATCACAGCATTGCATACACATTGGCATATAAATAAAAATAAAAAATCCCATCACATCATCCATTTGCATAATCATATAACCGCCATCGCATCACATAAATAGATTAGAAATTTGCCTCCACTTGAATAAAGCATACATCATCATAAACATGCATATCATCCATCATTCATCCATATCATATAAAACATCCTATAAAGCATTTTGCATTTCATTTCACAAAATATCATTATAAGCATCCAGTGCATAATTAAACAAAACATAATAGGTACATAAAAATTATAAAATCCATCACATTAAGTGCATACATCCATCCATAATCAAATAAAAAATCCCATAAAAGCATTCATTATGCCATCACATATACATCATAAGGTCATTATTCACATATCATTTCACACATACACCATAAATCATCATCTCCATAACATATCATGTCATATATAATATCACATCTTAAACATCGTCACAAGTGCATATCATACATGGAAAATTACATACATTCATCATTGCATAGCAACATATTAGGATCACTGCATTCACATCATCGTCACTATCATAATAGGAAAGGAGATTGAAAAAAAAAAAGAAACCATTGCATAAATCATCACATTTGCATCAACATACATAAATCATCATATAGATTGCATCACCATATAAACATACATATGATATATCATGTATCCATATCGCATATCATATAAATCGATTTGCATATCATATGCCATCATTCATTAGAGGCATAATATAGATCTGTTAATCGCATAACCATCACATAATGCACACACTAGTAGAAAGAAACACATCCATGCATCCATCACATAACACCATAGTATTATTGCATCACATATAGAAATAGAATCATTCATAAATGTCTAATAAATAAATGGTACGTGGTGCATCATATCAACATCATCATCTCATATATATCAACAAGTAACTGTCATAGTACAAAATAATTAAATCAGTATACATGTGTATGTCAATAAGTACAAAAAGGCCCAACAAGCTCTAAAAAATGAGCCCATATGGAACGAAAGAATAATATCTAGATCAAAATGAGGTCTAACACTCCTATTTGCTACCCTTGCCCCTATCACTATGACCCTGTTTCAGTCTATAGCTGGTCAATTATGAGTAATCTGGGGCCCAGGCTGCTCTGGGTATGGCCTAGTGATAATGCAATCAATAGTAATTCGCCTCCCTGTATGAATGAAGGGGCATTGTGCTCTGAGAGGAGGAGGTCGCCATGCTCTCTAGTTGTTGTCTGTGGCCCATATCTGCAACCGCCTATAACTCTATAGCCTTCCTCTATAGAATCACTCGATCCCTCTCTGCACGAGCCTGGTCTCTCTCTATTGTCAAAGAATGGACCTGGGCATGCAATTATGCTATCATCCTGTCCCTTAGATCTAGATGACCCGCTGGTTGTCTTGGTGGAGGATGCACATGAGGCTGGTCCTCACCCCCAGCTAGTGGTGGTACAGCGGCCTGATCCTAGTGCCCATCATTTCCACCCTTTGACCCCTAGTCTCGATCCTGCATTTGTACATCAGCACGAGGTTGATCCATCTGAGCCTATCTTCGCTGAACCTGTCCCAGCTGGACCTATATAGGTTGATCCTGTGCTAGCTGTCCTACTGGAGGATCACCATCTCCTCACCCTTAGCCTACTATCCTACCCCTAGCTCTTTGTCAAATGGAGGGTGCTTCTAGAATTGTCAAACATAGAGGTGGTCAGAACCAGTCTCTGTACGCCTGAGTCACTCCTGGATCTACAACCCCCTGATCGTATGCCCATGGCCGAGCCACCAGCTGCCTGAAACTATCAACTGCCTCAGAGGCAAGAATGTATCTCCCCCAGGCACCCTATGACATTGTATGAGAAAAAATGGCCACATAATCATCATTTGGCCTATCTTGTACCTCCCCAAGCTGACGTTGAACTTGTCCGGGAAAATATCACTCAATCATGGTATGCTCCCGCCCCTGCATAAACCAATCCTGGTGAGAAAAGAATAACTATTGTACATCATTAGCCCATCTGGGCCAACCAAGGTAGGAATGCCATGTAAACACTATCATCTCATCAATAACCCTCCTCCAGTGAGGGATCCCATGCTCACTAGTGTGTGTAAAGGACACATTGCCCCCGTAGTGCCAAGCCACTAGATCATTTGGTCTGATTGGCACTGGAACAATCTGTGACCAAAGAATGAAGATGTGCTCCCATGCCCACACATGAAGAAGCGTGAAACCTCCACCAAGTTCCCGGCCATCCAAGTATGCACACTCGTGTAAATCCCTAAAAAGGAAGGCGAGAAGAACCAGACCCCATGCAAAACGGACTGGTCGGTCATGAACCATCTGCTCCTAGCAAAGCCCCCAGCCAGGACTAAAATACTAGCCTCGTCAATCCGAGGCAACAAGACCTGAAATGATACTAGCTATCACTAGACAGAATGGTGATGTGAGCAACCAATGATGCTCTAGCTCTATCTGGCCCTCACAAAACATAACCTCATCTATGGCCAGGACCGCATGGCAGGCATCTCATCTGGCATCCATATTGTAAATAACTTACTGACCATGAATTGGAAATCTAAGGATGCGCCACATGTCCTCCAAGGTAACAGTGGCCTCACCATTAGGAAGATGAAAATATGATGTCTCATTGTGCCATCTCTCAGCAAGCGCAAATATCATACCAAGGTGGGTCTTCATAGGCTTTGCATAGGCAATATACCATAGCCCCATCTCTCGCAATCGATCTTGCTTCCTATCAGTCATATCATCCAAATAACCAAATATCTCTTGTGATCTGTGTTGGTGAGAATAGAGCTCCCTCACCCACTCCTACATGAGGAAATATCACCGTGTTAAAATCATCGAGAAATTTTATCTTGAGCATTCAAAAAGCTAGTCCAGCGTTGCAAACTGTGAAGCCATCGCAGTTTGAAATTTGCAAATAGCGATGCTGGGGTCTCAAAATCCCAAACTGCACCATGGTGGTGCACTTTGCTTAAACACCCCAAACCCTAATTCTAAAGTCCACTGCAGCATCAAAGTTTGAAAGTCTAGCACTCCATTTCACGAAGGCGTTGGAGTTTGAGGAATCTTCTCAAACTCCAAACTCCACCGTGTTGGTCTATATTGTGATGGCCATTCAGTTTGGAGGACTGAGCAGTCCAATTTGAGATTTGAGGGGTGCTATATAGTACCACTAAGAGAGACCTAGTTCTAAAAGCAATAAATAAGCACTTAAAATGAAAAATGAAGCTCAGGTAAGGATCACATACTAGTACACCAATACCGGGAGGTCACTCGTATGTTCATACTTGGTTGGAGATATGTAATGGGAGCTATCATTGCGCCATCTCGTAAGGGTATCAGAGCTCAAATCATGAAATCTCTTAAGGCTGAATGTGTTCAAATGAATTGGAAGTGGCCCCTCGAGGCCTATTTAAGCCTAAAAATTAGGGTTTTCTGACCCCATCCAACCATCTTGCTAGGGTTTTGGACCCTTGATTCTATTTTTGTCCGTCTAAGGGCTGTTTTGCACCATTTTTTGGAGTTTTACCTCATTTTTTGACTTCTCAAATCCCTTTTGGACCTGTCGAGTACCTTGTCCTCTTTTTTTTTCGCGAGATCACCCAAAAAAAAAGAATTTTCATCTGATCTCTCGAGGGGGCTGTATGTTACCATAATTTCCTTCGTTGGGGCAGCAGTGAGGCAATTTTTTTTTTAAAAAAAAAATTGGCTTTTGATCAAGAGCATTTATTCTTTGAACCAATGCAACAAGTGCACTGCTTCAAAGAGGGGAAAAATGTAGACACGTAAAATATATTGATTAACACTGCACATCTAATCCCAACCACTAACATCGCTTCATCCTGAATCGTCCCTTGGTCTAACCATTTAATCAGATACCTTTATATGATTAAACTTATCGATATTCCTCTCTTAATTAAATAAATCAGTTATCTAATTAAGTCATCCTTTCTTGTTAATTAAATCAATCAATCTGATCTAATTATCCCTATTTAATTAAATAATCAATATTATTTGATTAAATCTCTAAAGTTCATCCATTAAATTAAATAAATTAAAACCAAGTATTTGATTTAATCTAACTTCATCTCCTTGGTTAAATAAAACAAAAAATCTTTATTTAATTAATCTTGAAACCATATTCTTCTCATATTTTGATTTAAATCAATCCATAAATCTAAATCAATATGTCACATCATTTTGATCTCTCATTAAATTAATTAACCTTGATTAATTTATTCTCCCCTCATGTCCCATAATCTAGCTTTTGCAACTTGCACAAGAAAATAGATTTAATTCATTTATCAAAACTCTATTTTCTCTCAAAAGGCATAATAAAGGAATATTCCTCAAATTTTAATTCAAAATCCAAGTGGACTTTGTCCTTCCAACAACGCATTTACTCCACCTAGAAAGTCCTTTTTCCTTGAGCCGAGTGGCATTCAATGCACCTTCTTTCCCTCTTACATGTCATCTCAACAATTTCAAATTTTAAATATATGCATTTATTGACACATTCTTCAAAACTTGCACATCCTCCATCCATTCACATATTAACAAGTGGCACTTTGTCATTGGTTGATTCTTAGTCCCACATTGCTCCATTTTGGACATCTCCTCATTGACATTCTATAAATAAGAGACTTCATTCCTCATTTGATCATCCACAACTTGAGTAAACTTACTATACTCAAATTCGTAGCAATCTTCATCCATCTCATTGAGTTTCATAGCTAGGTTATATAGATTTTGTCTTGGAGCATTCATCAATCTTCAAACAAGTGGATCACAATCTTCATCACACCATTGGAGTTGGGAAAGGGCCAATTTTCACATTAAAATGGCACCAACTCTCTCAAGAGATTAAGAGTTTGATTTTTTTTAGAATAGGATTTGATATTTTAGCTTCAAGTTTGTTGTGTTCTTCATGTTATTCCTTTTCTCTTACATTCAAATGGATTTTTTGAGGGATTTACATTCTAACTTGCATTGGAGCTTACTAATGTGTTTTTTTTTTGTTTTCTTGCAGGTATAGGATCTAGGTCCACACTTATGATTCTAAATACAAGAAAAAATAGGTGGTGAATGATGAAAGCTCTATAAATGGTCCATGTAGAGCTGGAAATAAGTCAACTTCCTTTTAATTCAGCTCTCATACATTGGGATGCACAACATATCTAAGTTTTCAATTTTGTATTCAGCCAATATTGTGTAATTTGTATAGGGTTTTTAGCTTATCATGTTATTTTGTATAGGGTGGTCTTGCCCATGTAATGGGGTTTGCAATTATGTAATGGGGTGTGTAATGGGGTCTATAATGTATAGGGTAGGAAAGGGTTATGTGTGATGTTGGGCATAACATTTGGATGTTGATTTCGTGCAAGTGTTAGTTTTTCAAGTTGGAAAGAGTTGTAATTTAGTTATCTATGTAAAATGGTCGAATGGAAGAACATTAGTTACTCAAGCTAGAACTGGGGGTTTGCTTTCCTGGTTCTTTCCCTTTGGTATGCCTGCCTGGTCCAATATTTTGTAAAATTATATATATATATATATATATATATATATTTATTAATATAATTATAGTGGTTTGCCACTTTTTCTTAAGAAAAAAAAAACTTTAACCTTAAGAATCCTTCCTGAACCTCACCAATCCTTCCAATCCTTCCAATCCTTTAGGTCTACTATACCTGAATTTTTGAAACTTAACTACCAACTTCCAACTGCTTATACTATATTTGTTATAACTTAAATTGGGCTTAGGTTTTGGCTTAAATTTGGGATGATGAAAAAATCTTTGCAAAAATACAAAATAGTATTTTGTGTTTTTGATGGAAAAAATGAAAACGAAAAACATGTGAAAATGTACTCTCCCCCCAACTCACTTAATTGTACTTATCATTGTGACCAATAAACAACATATAATCAATGCACAAGATAATAATTAGAGTCTGATCATTAATAAAATTAAGGTACATGCACAATGATTCTCCTCACTCCTAAGAAAACCCAACATAAATACAAAAGAATAACACTTCTGGAACCACATCCTACTTGATTGTTGCAAACCATTCAAAGATCTCTTCAACTTGAAAACCAATTGTTCTTTTCCTGTCACAACAAAACTACTAGGATGCCACATATAAACTTTCTCCTTAAGATCCCCATGCAAGAAAGGAGTTTTAACATCCATTTTCTCTATCTTAAAATCACATGTAGCAACATAGATAATATGAATCTAATATAAGTCAATTTGGCAATAGGAGAGAAAATTTCACCAAAATCAACTCCCTCTCATTGGGTGTAGCCCTTAGCCACTAATATGGCCTTGTACCACTCTAACCAACCATCTAATCTAAATTTATTTTTAAATACCCACTTACATCCAATGGGATTCCTTTTGTTGGAAAAACTAACAACATCCCAGGTGTCACAACTATTTAAAGCCATCATCTCCTCTTGCATAGCCTGCAACCAAGATTCACTTTCCTCTAAAGAGAGAGCCTACCTATAGGATCTAGGTTCATCATCAATACTAAAAAAAGAAAATACACAACAAAAATTTGATGGGCTATACATGTCAACTAGTTTTTGTTACCTTGTCGACCTCCTCAAGGTAGGAGTAATGAGCTCTACATGTTCTTATTTTGTGTGCTCACCCTGCACATCCTCTGAACTATTTGAACCCTCTTATTCTTCTCCATCCTTAGATCCATCTAGTTGTTTTTCTACATGTGTATCTTCCTACTTCTCAATATTTGTCTCGAAGTGCACAATATTTGTCTTATCTTTCTCCTTTGGTTGTTATTCTCTTGAGTAAGCTCTAAAATCCCTAAAAATCACATCTCTAGAAAAGATCATTATACAAGTTAGAGGATTCCAAAGCTTATAACCTTTTACATTCTCACCATAACTAATAAAGATGTATTTCTGAGCTTTTGGATCCAATTTAGATCACTTCTCTTGAGGCACATGAATAAAATCCTCAAAACCAAAGACCCTTAAGTGTGAAATAGAATACTTTCTACCTATTCACACTTCATAAGGAGTTCTATAAACAAGTTCTAAACAAGCATATCTATTAAACAAATAATAAATAGTACCAACTGCTTCTTCCTGAAAGCATCTATCAAGCTTAGCACCACTCAACATGCTCCTAGTTCTCTCCATCAAGGTTGGGTTCATTCTTTTTCTTACCCTATTTTTTTGGGGAGTATAAGGGGTAGTCTTCTTCCAAAAAATACTTACATGCTTATAGAACTCATCAAATTCTCTAGAAAAATATTTACCCCCATTGTTAGATCTTAACACTTTTATCTTATAATCTAATTTCTTCTCAAATAACACCTTAAATTCCTTAAACTTAGTGAAAACTTCAAATCTAGAATGCATAAAATAAATCCATGTATATCTTGAGACATCATCAAAGAAAGAGACGTAATACTAGGATTTACCCAAAGAGTCAACATCCACTGGTCCACATATATCTGAATGAATGATCTATAATAATCTCTTTGCCTTATCACTTCCATTAGGAAATGAAGATCTATCCTATTTACCTAACACATAATTCTCACAAAATCATTTTTTGCAACATAATAATTAGAAATTGCAAGAGAGGGGTACCAACCACACCAAGGCTCCAAGTCATGAAGAACCAAGAGAAGAAGGCTGCCCTAACTTACCTCACTATAAAAGGACAAGGATTCAAGAGTGAAGAGCACTATGTAGTAATTTTGTCACTCTTCATACCAGAGTTCAAGTTTAGGCTAGGCGAGCTAGTTTTTGGAGTCAGTATTGTGTCGTAGACAACTCTATGTCCAAGGATGATAGTGTAGTTTTGGGATGATAGTGTGATGCAATAGTGTCTCTTGAGCATGCTAGCATCCATACAGTCAAAAAATAGTAAACACAATAAAAACTATCAAAAAACTTACTAATGGCCTAGCTAGTTGATTTAGGTGGCAAAAATAGAATGAGAAAGTATAGGAAATAGATACTAAAATGATAAAGCAAGTAAATAAGAACTAGGGTGATGAAGATGATCTGACAGAAGTGCTAGTTTTCCAGCTAGCTCCACACATACATCCTCCTGCACACAAGAAAGAGGGAAAATTGTTGGGGATGTATAGGGGCCTGCCTTAGTCAGACCCCTATTTTTGTGTTTCCACCTCCATGGGCAACCAAAAATCAATAGAGTAGAATATGTGATAAAAGAGAGAAAAGGAAATAAGGAGCACTACAAACAATATTATGCTACTCAACCAAATCAAAAAATAGAGGAGTGAAGCGTTACCAACTCCACCCAAAAGATCACTAACCAATGGAGGAGAAAGAACGCTACGAACTTAGAAATGTCACCACCATCGCAATTGTGGTGAAGGGAGGTCTCACAGGACTCCAAGCTCACAACATCTATAATGGCCTCATACTTTCAATGTGGAGTTGATGGAGTGTTGTTGCTGCTGCAATGCTCAAAAGTGGGATGCTATAATGTTGCTTGAGAGTGAATGAGATGCTAGAGTGTTCCAGAGAATTGCTATAGAATGCAAGAGGGTGAAACAAAGTGAGAATGGAAGAATTTGAAGGAAGAATGGGGAAGAATCTTCCATTTTTCTGGTTGGTTGGTCAAAGAGGGAAATTACAATTTTACCCCCATTGGGTGTGTAACACCTCTTCCAACTTCAAACATAGGAATCCAACAGGGATGATAGTGCGTCGCATAGACATCTACATTTCATGCATTCATCCTCAATAAATATTCTCACCAACAAAAATGAAAAATGCCAAGTGGATGGAAGGAAGTTGGGTGATGTGGAACTTTGCCTTTAGATTTGATTTTATAAGGTGAGGGTATGTGAAAGGGGAATTTGTGTAAGGGGTGAAAATTTTCTCCTATACATTTTCCCCCCACTTTAGCAAGCATGAGTACTGATGAGTGCTTCGGTAAAGTAGATCGAATAGTTAGTAGGGTTAGAAATTTATACCTAAATGATCAAGGAAGTAGACCATGATTTGGAGAGCTCAAAACTATAGGACAAGAAAAGAACTCCATAGGTACTCTCCTTGAGGATCTTTGAACAAAAGAATCCATAGCCTTCCTAAACTATGGAGCTGTACAAAGTACACTGAAGGCCCTCAAACCAACGATGGAAAAATATTACAAGATGAAAGTGTCTCACAAGCCTGCAAACCTGCAAGGAGGAAACCCCCAAGATCTCTCACATGAAGGAAGCCCTATGAAGTAAGCACCTTACAGGCTAGTAGACCTACAAGAAGTATACCCCCAAGATCTCTCACATAATGGAAACCCAAAGAAGGGGACTCCACATAGTAGGATTGGAAAGTGGCTTTATAGGTGCACCTACAAAGTGACATGTTAATCCGTAGATAAAACATGTTGGAAAACAAAGCAGCCACATAGGGAAATAAGTGGACAATGACACAAATAGTCAGCGGATTGCAACACTTTGAAAGGGGTCTCTCAGGAACCCTTCAAAAGAAAAGGGGTTCACTCAAGGGACACACTATTTGAAAGTGTAATAGAGACATTTTTTCTCAAATCGATTCATCATAAAGGAATCCTTTCAAAATATTTTCACTTCATCAAGGAATTCAAAAGGAAGAAAATTCCCCCTCACAAGGGGAAGGTCGAGGCTTCTCCCACAGGAAAGGAAATTTTTCAAGCTCTTTCTTTATGAACCCATGATGAAGGAAACATGTTCTGTTAGGGGTCCAAGTTGTGAATGCAATTTTTGAAAAGGTTTGCAAAGATTCTCTAGAAAAGGTTCATTGGCAATGAATGTGTTTTCTAAAAATTGAAGTATCATAGAAATGGATTTGTCACACATGCAAGGGACAAATCAAGAAAAGAAGAGAGAAAGATATGAAAAGAATGAAAGATAAATAATCACAAACAATGGACATAGGGGGACCTAGTTTCACAGGGTTTGATCTGGTCATGCTTATATAAATAATAGGTAACCATGGTGCAAGGTGAAAGATCATCAATCCCCACCATATCAAGAAGAATGCACAAAAAAAAATTAAAAATTAAAAATTGGGTCAATATGGAAGAGAAGCCTAAATTCCCCCAACACTTTGCATCATCCCCAATTCATCAAAAATCAAACAAAAACATGGAAGAATGATGATACAGATAGAAGAAGGTTCATGACACAAAATCACTCCTATATCCAAGAACCAACAAGGGTGACAAGGGTCATATAGGAACACATATCACAAGTATGTGGGAACACATTATAACACACACACACACTTCTAATCTACACATAAAGAAGAGGCATCCCCCTAACACTCATCGACCAAGAGGTCATTCACTTCCCAATCTAGATCATTACAAGGGGAAGGCGAACAAGCCTACAGTGGTAGAATATTAAGGGGAGGAGCTTCTGACCCTCCCACAATAAGGGCCAAGGAAGAAGGCCTCGCAAGGCCTTCTCCACTCGGCTGTTATGGAGCTATGGTTAGCGATTTTACGAAGATCGCCGAAAGTCTGAGACCTCATCCAGAGAGTTTAACATGTACTTTACAAGAGTGCCATGTCCTTCCTTAGCAAATAGAGAGGATGGTTCTTGAGATTCACCACTAGGCTCACTGAGTGACTTGGGAGGGGTGATAAACTTAGGGGAAGTCGGGGATTTGCTCTGTCACTAGGACAAAACAAGTTAGCAAAGGACCACCTATCATTGAAAGTGGGCTCTTCTTACACCCTCCATTGCTGGAGGAGCTGACCTCCACTTTCAGCTTTGTCAGGGGGTGTGAACTCCCCACAAAAGAGGTGAGAGGCACAAAGGAAGAGGAGGATGAAACAATGATAGATACCACCAAAGTATTCAGCATATCCATAGGTCTCAGGAATGACGAGATGTCCGAAAGGGACATCAACAAGGGTGGCTCAGGCGAGGGGGTGATAAACACCTACACCTTTTTGGGGTCATGTGCACTCACACTCATAGTGGGAGCTGAAAGTGAGATTGAACTCAACTGAATAGAAGTAGAGGGGAGGAGAGAGCAGGACACAACAAGAGACCTTGATACAGGGGCAGTCATTTCCTCTTCCTTCTTCTACAAAGTAGCCTATTCAACCACCAAATCCTTTCATCGATGATTGTGCTCATGCGTAAGGCAATTTCTGTGACTCTTCAATTTAGAGGTTGGGAGCTACAAAGGGATGAAAGGCTCTTGCTTAGCCATATGGGTGTCCATCACAGTCATTTTCAGAAGAGGCAGGCTCCTAAATGGGAGTAGGAGGAGCAGGTTGAGAAATAACAGGGGGAGTCAACTCTAGTGCCTCGACAGTGGGCCTCTTCTTGTTTATTGCTTTGGGAGTAGAAGTGGTAGGAGGCCACGAAGGCTGAGACATAGAATATTCCCTATGGGGACCCTTTCTTCTACCATACAAGTAGGGCCAAGGTATAGGAGGTTCAGTAGGGAGGTTCAAAATCCTAATCTTAGGTCAGTTCCAAGAAGACACCATCAGACTCCATACGTACAATCTAGGAGTAGACATCCAAAAATCTTCCTTAGAAAGAGGAGTGGGAGTGGCATTCTGAGAATGGGATATCTTCTCTTTTCCTTTTTGGGAAGAGGGGGCAACTTGATGTTGCTCTAGCGGAAGGGTCAGTTTCGGCTATCCCTTGCCCCTAGTTTTATACTTCGCATAGTTCTTGTAAAGTAGGTCCATTCTTGGGAGGAGCGGACTGACTGGGGTGAGCCAAAAATGATCCAATGAGTAGCCCCCACGAGACACCAATGGCTGGTATCTAGTGTCATGCACCATGTGCACAACACCTTCATGGGATAATTTTAAACACCTATGAATGACGGAGGTGATTCCATTCATGGAAGGTTGCCAAGGTATGCCTAGCTTCAACTTGAACAAATGTAACTCTAGAATAACATCAAAGACTATGTCCACAACCCTAGGTCCAACTAGGATGGACAAAGTTATTGAGCCATATGGCTTGAGACAAAGACCATGTATACATATGGTAGACTTTGTTTCTTCATACTCTTCCCTCTACAATGAATTCAACAACAATATTTCTTGTATAATGACATTCACTTGACTCGCGGGGTCAAATAAGACCCCTGTCACAATGTTGTCATTGAGGCGAGCAGGAATGTAGAGGGGAGAAGGCTTGTTTTTCAATGGTGTATCCTACAACATGAATGTCATGTCCAATGAGCTGATCACAGGCTGCATGGTAGGATTAACCATGAACATGTTAATGTACACCTTGGGATGAGTGGTAGAATTAGAGGGATTGATAATTATGTTGGAAGAATGTGATGAAAATGGGTCCATGTATATTTGTAACTCACTATTCACTTTCACCACCGATTTATTTGCATTTTGTTTATTTCCATCAAGACGAATAGTGCCATCCTGGATGTCGTCATGTATCTTGTGACCCAGGCGCATACATTGTTTGGTATCATGTTCGTTTATTCAATGGTACTAACAGAAGGAATTTGCATTGTACTAACTAGGGTAAGGTTCCTTGAGAGGATTAGGGTTCTCCAAGGTTATGATTTTATCCTTTAGCAATCTCTATAAGATGGAAGAATAAGATTTTGCTAACATTGTGAAATTTTTGTTGTGTTTGAGGTCGTTATCATTCGTAGCGGCTACTACATTCACGACAACCTTACCCTTTCAAAAGATCGATATAATGGATTTCCCTTCTAAATGGAAGCATGAGGAGGATCCCCCAAACTGGATACCGTTTGTTGATATTCTTGTAGTGCAACACAAAAATGCATGAAGGGAGAACTTTTCCTACCAATGTCTCTAAAAGTTCCCTATGAATACCTTCTAAATGTCTGAATCAAGCAGTGGGTACAAGATCTATGAGAAAAGTGCTTGATATCCCACTATAAAACCAATTATCTGCTCATTATCCCCTTGTTTGCATTGGACGAGATCCAAAAAGGTCATCTTCAGTCTGATGTTGGCTTGGAATTGTTAGTGAAACTGATTTACAAGCTGATCAAATGAGAAAATAGAGTTATCAGGTAAGGAATAGTACCATTCAAGTGTTGTATCCTGAAGATATCAAGGGAATAATTTTTCCATCAATGTGTCATGATGGAAGAAGTTTGTACACATGGCATTAATGGCAGACACATGTTTTTGCCGATCCCCTTTGCTGCCATACTTCTCAAATTTAGGAATCTTTATTCCTTGTGGGAAGGAAGTGCTTAATATTGCTACCGACAATGGACTTTGTGGGAAGAAGGGTTGAAAGATAGGTTGGGAAGAGGCTTGGGAGAGACTCGCCAGCTAACTTTGCATCTTACCCATATTCTGAAGAAGATCATTCAAGATAGGGTCTTGGGATGAAAAAGGTCTAGTGGGACCTCCTCTAGAGCCACCACCGGAGCCACCTTTAGAACCACGAACGTGGCCACCGCTAGAGCCATTACCGGAGCCACTGCCACCAGCAAGGCCTCCATTAGAGCCACCTCCACTTCTGAAGCCACCACCATGGCCTCCATTAGAACCACCTCCATTAGCGCCACCCCTGCTATCAAAGCCACAACCACTACCAAAGCCCCCACCACTCAACCCGCAAAAACCTCGACCACTGGAGGTGATAGGAGGGGTGAAACTGAAACCTAAAGGTATTTTGTTCACTTTGATAATTTTGGATGTCTCAGAGGTAGAGGAGACGTTGATCGATGGGACTATGTTGGCCATATACACGGACATAGTAGGCATTGAAATTCCTAACCTTCTCTCATGTTCTTCAAGAGCATCCCCTTGTATAACGTTAGCATTTTGTGGAAGGGCACATGGTTCATTCAAACTAGAGAGGCTAGCTAGGAGTTTTATGCTTGTTTGGTCTTTTGTCACCATATACTTTATCTCGCTAATAACTAGAGCAACTGAGGCTAGCTTTGGGTCCTTTTCCAGGGGATTCTCCAAGTCACCCAACACTTTGAGAAGGGTAGAGATATATTCTAAAGGAATGTGAATGACTTCATGCTCGTCTACTGATAATGGTGTAGGAGATGTGGGAGGAGTGGCAACATGGTCAGTCTCATCAAAGAATCCTACCTTGCCTCTTTGTTACCAAAATTTCACTTACAACTCAATTTGGTAGAGCTCAAATAGTTGGTTGCATTTAAAAGAGAAGGGTATACAAATATTTCTACTAAGTTAAATTATTGCACAATAGGGATGCTTTCAAATGGAATTCAGTTTTTATTATGCAATATTTTACAACAAAAAGGAATTACACAAATTGCATAATATTGTTGTCTTTTATTCATTTTGTGATGAAAATGTATACAAGATTGCATAAGCATTATTGTTTCATACATTGATTTCAAAGAAATGCTTAAATGTCCCACACAAGCCATGGGAGTAATTGAATGTGATAGAAGTACAATAACAAGTACATAGAAAGTAAGAAAAAGCATATAAAAGTAAAATGGGACCCGTCATTTCTTGAGTGAATGACGAATCCCATTGTCCACATCAGCATCTCCAACTCTCCTTTTAGCTCCAAGAGAAGACCTATAGGGGGATAAATTTTTTTGTTAGAGCTCGGGATCACATCTCTACTGCTATATGCAGTAACTTAAAACATACTTGTTATTCTACTTCTGATCAACAAAACATAGAAGATAAACAAATATCATAATTCAGTTCATACAGTCAAGGAGAGACAAGCAGTTATTTTTTTTTATCTTAACTTGTTTGTTCACTGTGCAGGTACAAGTTTATTTATCATTACATGATTCATCTTTTTTGATATCACAACATGTGGAGGGAAATGGGATCCCACAAGGGTTGATCCCAACATGCTGAAGGTAACTATCTCTTACCAAATTCATGTTTTAACATTAGAAGCACTAATCATATTCTAGGAAAAATCACTACTTAGGTAGAGGCATTCAAGAACATTTTGAACAACTACCTCAAAGGATTAGAGTAATCATGTCAAGTACTCAAAGAAAATGACAATCTACACATACAATGTGCTGGTACAAAGAATAGCTACCATCTATAGGAATAAAATATGCATCATAAAAACTGCCAATGTATCATATATTGAAAATTGCAAAGGTCTATAAGAAGTGATAGTTTAAGATGAAACACATGGAGGATAGTGGTTTCACTTTCAAAGGACAATGTTCATTCACAAATGACAAAATGACAAATGATCAAATATGAAAATGATACATGAAGGGGACAAATGGAGGTTTTGTAGGTCATCTCCTATACAAAGATAATATATCTTAGTGAGGAAGCCACCTCAAAGTTAGGAGAACTTCATGAAATTTGAAGGATAATATTGTACCTAGGTTGAAATGGAGTTTCAATAGCTTTGGAGTGATGTTAGAAACCCAATGCAAATCCATGCAAGTGAAAGTTTGGGACCATAGTGCAAACAACTAAATGAGATTTGGATGAGATAGATACGTGATGAGGAAATACAGTGCTTATTAGGGTCTAGAGACTCTGTCAACAATCGAGAGCCATGCATAATAGCGAAAAAATTCTTAACAAAATTGAGCAGGATTAGAATAAAGGAAAGATATGCATGAAGTCTAAGGTTGCCTTCAAGCATATAAGCAAGGTATGACAATGAATATGGAAGCAAGGACAAAGGGCAGGGTCTTTATGGTCTTTTGCAAGGAATTTCAAAGAGCAACAATAAAAGAGATCAAACTAAAGGGTGAAGGAATTGTTAAAACCTTGGGGTAGGAAAACATGCTAATATCAAGATTTTTGACTCCATCCCTGAGATAACAGAGGTGAGATGTACAATACCAAAGGAATATGGTTGGTGCCATTTCAACAAGATGGATAGCATAAAACTCTTGAGGACAACAAAAGGTGCATTCATATGTCCAATGGTCAACATTCATGGGTATTGGAAAATCATGGTAAAGATTGTCATTTCTATGTAGGGGTAGCCTACAAATGAAGCCATCAAATTCATGACTCTAAAAGGACAATCCAGTTTATTTGAAAATTTTGAAATATTCTTGTGATTATCCATGAATAGAGAGTTGAAAGTGAAGAATTCCAAAACAACCAAGATTCAAATCATGTGAAGCATGTGAAAACTCCTTCTCTTAGCTTATCCTTTGTATAGGGTTTCATGCTATAGTTAAAATCGTTGGATTACCTGAGATTTTGATTAGGTTGCTCGTGTTTTTATATATGATGAAGGCTTTATTTTTTTGTGTTGAAAAGACACAGAAGGATGGTTCATAAGAAAGGAGTGTTCCAAGAATAAAATTATGAGCAACATTGACAAATCCCTGATCTATCATAAAGGTGGATACGTACACAGAGAGTATATGAACTACATGTTTATACACAAAAATGAAAGCATAGACAAGGAATGACTGTTTTACAGAATTCCCTCATGGCCTGGCAGCCATAGGAAAAATGTGGAAGCATAAACAAGGAACAAATATTGTTTGACAAAATGCCTCTACGAGTTGTTATTTCATGGGATGAATGACACCAAGATATGTGTGAACTAGATTTGTTAAAGATAATTTAGAAAATCTTATATAGTTTCGCAGCCATGAATCAATGAGAAAACCCAGAATATGATCATCATTTTTGCATGAATGAGCTCAAAACAACACTCTATTCACAGACAATGAGGAAATTCTAAGAATTTTATGCAAGAAATGGAGCATACCGCCTGGCTGCAACACATTTTTTTTGTAGAAGGAAGCTCCAGTAAATCTCCAGAAGTCCAAATCATTCCATGGAAGTGTCCTCAAAGGGAGTTGCAAGAAAAAAATGAAAAGTAAGAAATGCATTTGGGTCGTGACTTTGACTTAGGGTTTTGAAACCCTAGCTTGGTTGACCCCTTTTTGGGGTGTTTTTAAACTTTTATTTTAAAAAACTTTAGATAAACTAATACCTCCACCATTTATTAGTTTACCTTAGTAGTTCTTGCTTGCAAAGTGCAAATCAAAATTCAAACATCGACCTCAATCAACTTTGCATGATATAAAATGGAGTTAAATAATGTAAGCATTATTAAAGGAATCAATTAATTTTGTTTTTAATAGATGACATGTAAATGCAATGAATAGAAAAACCCAAACAAGAATTAAAGTAATCCTTAATTAGTCGCTTTAATATCTATTTAGATTAGTTAACTTCATTTCAAAATCATGCAAAATTAGGAGGTAAAGATAATTGAAGCACTTTCAAAGTCCTCAAATCATGCAAAGTTAAATGTGGAATTCAACAGGGGTTTTGAGACTCATTTTCAATTGGAGTCTTTTTAGGAGCCTTTTGGGGTCAACCATGATGCAGATAGAGTTGACCATTTGATCTTTCAGTTTACATCAGTTCTAACTCCCCTTTTCATGGATTTTCATCTTTGCTCGTGGGAGAGATATTTGGAGATATTTTCACTTTCAGTTAGCTTCTAGCTCCACCTCTTGGAACTTTGGAGCCATCTACTATATATTTTGGAAAAAAATTATTTTTTCCTCAGTTCTTGCATCTTTCCTTTACATTCTACAAAGGTAGATTGATCTTGTAACTCACTTTTTTACAGTTAATATATACAACTACTTTTACAAAAAAATTGATATTATTATTTGTAGAGTTTCATTCAATTTTCTTATTGCAATCAATTGTTAGTCTTCTCACTTTCAGGTTTTTGTCTCTATTGATGATTTGGATGCAAATTTACTGAGTTTTAAATCTCAAAACCTTGAAATTTATGTCTCATTTATGGATGCATGTACACAGAAGCAAGTTTAGTCATAGGTCATTAATTGTGCTATAGATTTATCTTCCCCTTAAGGTTGTAAAAATATCATTTTCCTTCATAAAGGATAAGATTATTAGGCCTTTTTGTGAAACATTTATGTGATTAAATTGTCAAATTTGAGTTGTGAAAACAAATTTTATGAGAGATAGTTGTGAATCAAGCTACTCATATTTTCCATTTAGGTGCATCACCATAGTTTAAGTTTTAGTTTATCCATTTATTTCAAAGTATATCCTCCCTTTACCTTTAAGATTACCATCTATTCATTCAAAAATCATAAGGGAGCCAACCCATAATCTAGAGATTCATCTTCACTATGAGCATACCCATAGGCTCGAAGATGTTTTGATGTTTTACAAGATTGTTGAGTGTATAAACTTAGCATCCAGGTGCAATCTCCATGAGAACACCCTCAACAACTGTTCTTGGGTAGACAGACTAGTGACAGATCTGACGAAAAGGCCTGTAGAAAAACCAGCAGTGACCATCTTCTCCTTCAGAAGGTGTCACATACCTTTCCTTACAATGTACCTGAAAGTTGTGGAATGGGTTGTGATACTCATAAACCTTCACAAAACTCAAGCTTACAATGATCACTAGGAGTGAGGGACAAGTCTCAACACAAAAAAATGGATAGACATTGTTCACATCAGGTTCACCAAAAATGTAAGAGAGGGGTGTTGGAATTATTGCCTGAATCTCACAGGCTAAAACCTCTGAGAAAGCATGGTTGCTATGACATTCCTGTTGTCTGGATGACTAGCAGTTCAATAACCTTGTGTTTTTCTCATGTCGCTGATTTTTTTTGTCGAATGAAGTCTATCGCTTTGACCTAGATGTATTTGTTGTGACCTTCTAGCGAGTAGGAGACCTCTCGTCGATAGAATGCTCTTATCAAGCGTCAGAGAGAAGTCCCAGCAACTGGTGAAAGTCTCACCAATAGAATATGGCTATCATGGTTATCGTGGTAACACAAGGGTCTCGAGGAGAAGTCTCAGCGATGAATGGAAGGTCTCGCTGATGGGGATACACTTGGGGTCTTTGCGGTGACTCAAATACTTTGGTATGAAGTCTTGGCGATCGATGGAGAGTCTCACCGATAGTCTTCAATATGACATGTTCACTCAGTGAAAGGTCTTGGCAAAGGTCAAATGTCTTACCGACTCAGTAAGACATGGGTGCTCAATGTGAGGTCTCAGCGAAAGACAAAAGTCTTGTCGACTGGTGATTGGGGTGCTCGGTATGACTTAGGACCTCGGTATGAAGTCCTAGCAAAAGTAGTGAGTCTCACCGACTGGTGGATGCTTTGGAACAACATGAAGGCTCGGTGAGAGGTCTTGGTGAGAGAGGAATGTCTGGTCGATAGAAGACTTTGGGGTAACTTGAAGGCATCAGTATGATGTCTTGGCGAAGAGTGATTGTCTTGCCGATGGGAATCCTGATGTCGGTATAACATCTCAGCGAAAGTGATAAGTCTTGCTGATTGTTTGGTGCTCAGTATGACTTGAGAGGCTCGGTGTGAACTCCTGGAAAACTCGATTGTCTTGCTGATGGGAATCTTGATGTCGGTATGACTCTTGGTGATTGCTTGGTGTTTGGTATGTCTTGAAGGCTTGGTATGAGGTCTTGGCGAAAGACAAATGTCATGCCGACTATTGGGTGCTTCGATGAAACTTGAGGAGACTTGGTATAACCTCTTGGCGATAGTTGGATGTCTTAGCGATAGCGTTGGCAGATGAGTTCAATTGGAGGTCGGTGAGAGGTCTCACCGATCATGCTGATGAGGAGACTCTTGCCAATAGATGAATGCCAATACAATGGGTTTTGGTATGACTTGAAGGCTCGATGTGATCTCCTAGAGATAGTGATAGTCTCACCGATGTGCATGGTGAGGTCGATACAACTTGTAAGCTTGGTGGAACCTTTTGCTGATGGAGACGACTCTTGGTGACAATGTGTAAATAGGTCTTGTGGCATCGGGGAGACACTTCTTGTGTCTCACCGATATGCGACACAAGTTGATCGTTGTTGACCGAGTGAAGACTGTCCGACGTGGTGCAATGTGGACCAATCTGAGAAAACAAGATGTGAACCGTTTGCTGTGAAACCATTGCGACCATTTATGTGTGGAAAGGGAAAAATCTACATGAGGAAGTGGAAACATCTTCATTATGATGATGCTGAGCTGGAGATTTCTTTATGACTGTTGAGAATGAATGCATATATGTATGCATTGGATGTTCTGGAAGGAGTGCAGAGGGTGCATGAGAGCCGAAGGTGAGAGCGATAGAGAGAGGGCCGAGAGGATGGCTTGAGGCCAAAGCCTTGAGGCCAAAACAAAGGAAGTGATCAGATGCTACCAGTTGTATCCATAATGAACAAGATGTAATCTTCGAACAAGCTATGAGCCTGAATTGTATTGTAACCTTCAGTTGCTGAATAATACAATGGCTCAATCTTTCGAGAGTGGGGTTTTTATCTGAGAGGATTTTCCCCACGTAAATCTTTGTGTTCTCTTTTCTGTCTTATCTTTCTTCTGTATTGATTATGTTACTAGAATCTGTTATTTCTTGCTATTGAGTTTACATGTGCTTCTCTTAGAAGGATCAATGTGGGAAATAAATTTTGTCTATTTCCGCTTTAGGACATAGTTGTACGTGTCTTTGAGGCAACCTAATCGAATTGAAAGTTATCGAAGGCACTACTATTTGGAGTTTTCATAAGATACCTCCCATAGATTTCCTTACAAGGGGAACCAACCACACCAAGGCTCCAAGTCACGGAGAGCTAAGAGTGGAAGGCTTCCCCAACTTACCTCACTCACTATGTAGTACTTATATCACTCTTCAAACCCAAGTTCAAGTTTAGGCTAGGCAAGCTGGTTTTTGGAGTTGATACTGTGTCTTAGACAACTCTCTGTCTGAGGATGAAAACATAGTTCTGGGAAAACATCATGGCATACTGGAATCTCTTAGGCATGCTGGAATCTTTACAGTTAGAAAACAATAAACACAACAAAAACTACCGAAAAAACCTAAAAATGGCCTTGCTAGTTAATCTAGGTGGCAAAAACAGAATGAGAAAGTATAGGAAATAGATACTAAAATGATAAAACAAGTAAATAAGAACTAGGGTGATGAAGATGATCTCACAGAAGCACCAATTTTTCAGCTAGCTCCACATGTACATTCTCCTGCACACAAGAAAGAGGGAAAATTGTTGGGGATGTATAGGGGCCTACCTCAATCAAACCCCCATTTTTTTTGTTTCCACCTCCACAGACATCCAAAAAGAAATGGACTAGAATATGTGATAAAGGAGAGAAAAGGAAAAAAGGGAGCAGTACAAACAATATTACACTACTCAACCAAATCAAAAAGGAAAGGAGTGAAGTGATACCACCTCCACCCAAAAGCTCAGTAGCCAATGGAGGACAAAGCAAGCTATGAACTTGGAAAAGTTACCATCATCACAATCATGGTGAAGGGAGGTCTTGCAAGAATCCAAGCTTGCAATGTCTATAATGGCCTCACACTTGCAATGTGGAGTTTATGGAGTGTTACTGCTACTGCAATGCTCAAAAGTGGGATGCTAGAATGTTGCTTGAGAGTGAATGAGATGCTGGAGTGTTTTAGAGAATTGATAGAGAATGCAAGAGGGTGGAATCAAGTGGGAATGGAAGAATTTGAAGGAAGAATGAGGAAGAATATACCATTTTTGGGTTGGTTGGTTGAAGAGGGATGTTACAATTTGACCCCAATTGGGTGTGTAACACCTCTGCGAACTTCAAACACAAGAATTCATCAGGGATGACAACATACCCCATAGATGTCTGTACCCTATACATTTATCCCCGAAAAATATTCTCACTAACACAAAGGACAGATGCCAAGTGGATAGATGGCAGTTGGGTGATGTGGAACTTCACCTTCATATTTGATTTTCTAAGGTGAGGGTGTGTGAAAGGGGAATTTGTGTAAGGGGTGCAAATTCGCTCCTATACAAAAATACTATCAACCAACTTTTTATTAAAAATGGTTTTAAGACCTTTTTCACCAATGAGGCTCAATCTATAATGCCACAACATCCATACATTTTTAGTGCTAGTTACATTGGAAGAGTTACATATAGTAAAGGAATTTAGCCTAAAAAAGTCCCTATCTGAGATCCTTTAGCTATCACTAAACTCCCTCTTACCAACCTACAACCAAACTTATCAAATGTCACATGCATTCTAGAATAATTCAACTTGAATACTAAAATTAAATTTCTTGCAAGTCTTGGAAAATGTAAAAATCATCACGAGATTTAATCCTCCCATCACTAAACACAACTTTACCTTTCCCTAACCAATAATCTTCTTAGTGTTGTTATCACCAATGAAAACATCTCCCCCATTGAATGTGCTTTGTAAGATATAAACCACTCCTTGTGAGGAGTCATGTGGTAGGAGCAACCTTAATCAATAATACAAGTTATTAGTGTAATTAATATTTAATTACACTTGCATAACTTTACTTAGGAATTATTCAATTCCTAGGTTATAAGTTTTTATCTTTATCTTATTGAGCTATTTTGTTGCTCAAGATAGGATTAGGGTTATGCATCTTTGTTTTATAAAGTAAATCATATCTTGTAATTAAGAATTCCTGAATAATATTATGTTGCACATCTTTTTGCAATGGCTTCTATTTTTTTGTTTTTCTCTTATGTGGAAGGATTTTCTAGTTTGCATTTCAAATCTTAGTTTCTAACATGGTATCAGAGCCTTGATTTGCAGCCCCTTCTCAGATTTTTGAAAAAATAATTGCAGAGTTCATTTAGGATTCCTCGAGGGTTTCATGCCTTGAGTTTATTTCTGGAGCGTTTTGGATGAGATCGGGCATCTCCATTGGATTTAGAGTGCTGGAAAAAGTCACGATTGACTTTTATTTCGTCCAAATTTTATCAAGGTTTTGATGCAAGTCATTTTTATTGGAGCCGTTTTTCATTTTTGCTTCAAAAATCAAGCTTCCACTCAATTGTAGGGAAAACGATTTTTGGGTTTTGTAGCCAGAGTCGAAATCTCAAATGGGTATCTTTTATATTTTGTATATCTTGCATAGATCTGGACAAAATTGTTGTACAAAAAGTCACGCTCGTCTTTTTTCTACTGGTAGAAGGTTAATAAAATATCTTTTTTTATCTTCTGCTTATTGGATCAAAAAATGATTTATGGGTTTTGTTCTTGGCATCGAAATATTTTTGAGTTTTTTTTATTGTTTACAAACAATGAGTAGATTTTGTAGAAATCAAATCAGAAGTAAACTTTATTTTGCTAGAAAACCCATTTCTTGTAAGCTAAATTCAATTTTTTTGAAAAATTCATAACTTTTGGCCAAGATGTCTGTTTTTGGCAAACGAGATATCGACGGAAAGCTAGTTTCAAGAACTTCACTTTGGTGTTGGCTATTTTTTCAGATTCAGTCCTCTACACAAATTTGAGGTCAATTTTAATCATGGAGGCAGATGTGAATATTGGTTTGTGCATGCACTCTATTTTGTTTTCATGCACTATGTTTGCATTTTCTCTTTATTTTATGCATGTTTTGCATTCTATCATTTTACAATCATTGGGTTATTGTAATAAATGAACGGAGATAAAGTTCCATTAGGGGGGTTTCTTACATAATAATCTGATTAGAGTGTGCATGCACTTTGATCTCCATCTTGTTTTGATGGAAACTCGCATGGGTTATCTGGTTTCTTAGTTTCTTTTGGCCACATTCTTGCTCTTTCTTGACACATATCAGATTCACATCGGTTCACACTTTAGATTGAGAGTTTATGTTTCTTTATCCACATTGGTTCAGATCCATCTCAGTTTAAGGGCCATGTTTTTATGGTTAATGTTCCAGAGTCTTTATGGTACTCATTCCCATAGAAGAGTTTTAGTCTCAATTTGGCATCGACATCAAGATACACGGTTTCTAGATTTTTTCATCATTTCATCTACTATTGCTTCACAAATTCTAGGGTTGTTCTAGCTTGTGAGTTTTCCAGTGTTCCATGGCATCAGGTCTGCTGTCGCATTATTATGATTCCATTTTTTGGTTTCTTGTAGACAAAAGTATCTTTCCTTGCTTGTCAGATTGCGGTTCTAGTGTTACTCCACAGTGTTCTTCCAGTCCTTCTTTGCAATAGTCATCTCATTGTAGGGGGTTTTGTCCCACTAGGTTTTCCTTCTCTACCTCATTATTGCATTTGTACTTGCATACCTGATCAGACCTTGTTGTCGGGACCCATTCATTCATTCTTTCTTGCATTCATCTTAGTTTTAGGTGCATGCTTTTTTAGTCTCCCTAAGTTGCACTTATGGGGGGTGTTAGCGTAATTAATATTTAATGACACTTGCATAACTTTACTTAGACATTATTTAATTCCTAGGTTATAAGTTTTTATCTTTATCTTATTGAGCTATTTTGTTGCTCAGGATAAGATTAGGGTTATGCATCTTTTCTTTTATAAAACAAATCATATTTTGTAATTAAGAATTCTTGAATAATATTATGTTGCACATCTTTTTGCAATAGCTTCTGCTTTTTTATTTTTCTCTTCTGTGGAAGGCTTTTCTAGTTTGCATTTTAGATCTTGCATAACATTACTTAGGCATTGTTTAATTTCTAGGTTATTAGTTTTTATCTTTATCTTATTGAGCTATCTTGTTGCTCAAGATAAGATTGGGGTTATGCATCTTTTATTTTATAAAGAAAATCATATCTTGTAATTAAGAATTCCTGAATAATATTATGTTGCATATCTTTTTGCAATAGCTTCTACTTTCTTTTTTCTCTTCTGTGGAAGGCTTTTTTGGTTTGCATTTCAAATCTTGGTTTCTAACACAAGCATCATCACTATGTTGCAAGTATGTGTAGATTGGTGTTGTCATTGATGTCAAATATATGTATGGAAAAAATAATCTAACTCCATGCATCTATAACAATATAAGTGATGATTTTTGAGTAATAGCTCATCAAATATTTCTGCCTTTTTGCACTTTGGAACCTTAAGGGATATCGTCGGTACAATGTAGCTCAGAATGTTTCGATGTGTTTGGGTTTGAAATAAGACCATTCCTAGCATAAACCCACCAATTTGGATGTGTTGGAAGTATCATTTTGGTTGCACAAGGAGGAGAATGAAAGTTACACCCCTTTACAACTTTACATTGCATGCATCTGATCCTTTTTCCATCAATTGAAAACTCAACACCATGGGAAAATGCCTTAGAGATATCAAAAACCAAGAGAATTTATTATAAAGGGACCCTATTTGATCACATAGCCTTAGCTGAAATGTTTCTAAGTGACATGATTTTTGAGTAACAACTCATCAAAGATTGCTGCCTTTTTGCACTTTGAAAATTCGTAAAGGATATCACCGATATGATGTAGCTCAAATTGTTTTGGTATGTTTGGGTGCAAAACAAGACCATGCATAGCCTAAAAGAGCCTATCTGGATGTGTTGGAACTAGTAGTTTAGCCACATGAGGAGCATAACAAAAGTTACACCCCTTTGCAACTTTACACTGCATGCATTTGACACTTTTTCTGTCAACTAAAAACTAGACACCACAAGAAAATGCCTTAGAGATATAAAAAACTGAGAGAGTTTATTATAAAGGGGCCCTACATGATCTTGTAGACTCATATGGATTATTTCTAAGTGACATGGTTTTTGAGTAATAACTTGTCAAAGATTGTTGGATTTTTACACTTTGGACTCTTAAGGGATATCGTCAGTACAATGTAGCTCACATTGTTTCAACATGTGTGGGTGAAACATAGGACTATTCCTAACCTAAACGTACCCATATGAATGTATTGGAATTATCATTTTTGTCACATGAGAAGAAAAATCAAAGTTACACCCCTTTGCAAATTTACACTACATGCATCTAACCCATTTTCCATCAATTGAAAACTCGACACCACAGACAAACACCTTAGAGATATCAAAAACCAAGAGAGGTTATTGTAGAGGGGCCTTATGTGATCTCATAGCCTTAGACATAATGTTTCTAAGTGACATGATTTATGAGTAATAGCTCATCAAATATTGTTACTTTTTTTCTCTTTGGAATCTTAAGGGATATCATCGGTACAATGTAGCTCAAATTGTTTCAGCATGTTGGGGGTACAAAACAAGACCTTTCCTAGCCTAAATATACCCATTTAGATGCGCTGGAACTATCAGTTTGTTTGCAAAGCGAATAGAGAAGAATCTACATAGGCACCTTCCTCAACTTCTCGAGAGCAAGGATAATCTATTCATTGAATACATTATCTAATTCATTTTGGTCTACTTCTTTTTCAACCATTTTTAGAGTATACTAACCTCCTTTTCATTGACAATAAAATATTCTTATCTTTTAATTCCTTTTCTAAGTGGTTAATTTAAGTCTTCAGTTGGTTTTCTTCAATTTCAACACTTCCAACTATTGCTTTTGCATCTACAACTTGACCATCCACACATTTTTCCTCATCTATCCTACTATTACTTGTTAACACCCCCTGTTATTCATTTTCATGATCTTCTAACTTAATTTTCATTCTGTTACTTTGAGCTTTAGATTAGTTCCTCTGTCGTCAATGCTTGGGACAACATCCCTTTATTTGATAGAGTTTTCAATGGCTTTAATACTTTCATGTGTCCTCCACACCGATTCTCTTTTCTTGAACTTACATTTTATACTGGTTCTTCCTTAACATATATTTCCATTTATATTTTCTCCATAGAAGTCTTAAGTTCAAGAATCTTTGACTAAACATTTGTTCAAATCCACCTATAGCATCATCTCTCACTTTCTTTGCCTACAAAAATTCTTACCAATTAATACAAAACCTCTTGAGTTTTTCCACTTCTCCATTGCCATTTTCCCATTCCACATACTACACAAGCACCTTCCTTATAACTTATTGAGAGTAGGAATAATCTCTTCATTCAATACATTATCTATCTCATTCACTTTGCTCTACTTTTTTTCAAGTGTTTTTAGAGAAGATTCATTTTTTATTTCATAGACTCTTGACAAGATTTATTTTGATATAAGAAATGACATGGCTTATGATTGGGTGATGAGATATGATAAAATCTGATAAAGACTGGATATGATATAATAGGATATAGATTGGATAGGAAGATAAGGATGGTCAATGATGAAAGCAATGATGATGAAAATGATAAGATGATAAGGGTAGGCTAATTTGTGATTAGGGTTAAATGATGTAGATTATATGTCCACATACATCAAAATTTTATGCCATGTCTAATGATTTGTTTATGACTCATAATTGAATGACATTAACTTGTCTTTGATTGTTCAAATAGAGTACGAAACTTGTGTTAGGTTGAATGGAATATATAACATCCTACCAATTTTGTATTTTGTGTTAAGAATACATCATAACTAGTGTTCATTATGGTGTGATTGGTGTTTTTATTCATGCATCTTGATTATGAATTTTTGAGTGAAAGTTATAATAACATATATGCCACTAACTTGTATGGATTTGAGTTGATGGTTACAAATTGTTATGTTTAAATTTTTTTTGAAAGTCGCTTGTTCATGCATTATGGTTGAGTGACATTGATGCTTCTACGTGACTATATGGAATTAGCATGAAGGAATTGATGATATATATATCATTTTATTGTATGTTGGGTTTTGTGAAAGGTTGCATTACATTTGTATTACATTTATATATTATTATTTGAAGATTACATCAAACTCATATGGAAAGTTTGGTGTGGGTCAAGGTTGATTAAAATTTATGAAAATATCATATGAGTGTTATTGATTTTGTACGAAGTGTGGATTATGACTAGTGTGCATCAAGCCCATATGGTATGCCTAGTTTTCTTATTCATGCATTATGGTTAGCAACATTCAATTTTTTTCATTACGATAATACAGATTCCATGTGGAAGGTCAAATAATATGCATATCATGGAGTTGTATTTGGTTTGTTTAATGGTTGTATCACACTCATATGGTTTACATATATAATGTGTGTTCATGCATCATGGTTGAGTGATGTCTTATTTGTTGGTCATGATTATTGTATAGATTTCACATGAACAATCTAATGAGCATGTATCTTGTTGAGTTGTAAGGACTTTGTTTGAAGGTTGAATAAAACCCCTATGGTGTACATAATGTTATTGTTTTTGTATCATGGTTGAGAGATAGTGATTCTTATTCATGATGATTTTATACCTTTTACATGAAGGATCTAGTGACATGTTATTAAGCGTGAAGGTTTAATGGAATGAATGTTGAATTGAGTTTCAAATGGTTTTGTTTGATGGTTGCATCACTCATATGGTTTTTATAGAGTGTTTAGCACCACTAAGTGACATTAATTTTTATCAAGATAATTATATTACTTTTGAATAAAAAATATAATGACATATATTTCATTAAGTTGTAGGGGATTTGTTTGAATTTTTTAATCAATCCAAAGAATCAATGACATATTACTATCATAAGCTGCTATTTTCATCTTTATTACCTTGTCTATGAGACCACAATTATTTGAGGTATTTTCTCAAAAAGTTCTTCTCAACAAATATTTTACAGTGCTTCTCATACCATTTTTCATTAATTTTAGCTTCTTTTGAAAAAAATTCACCTACCCACTTCATTACAGGAGTTCATAAAAAAAAAAAATGTCAAATGTAAATTCATTCAAGAGACCTTAAAATCATGTGTGTTCTCAAATCAAGTGTTCAACATGCAACATATGGAGGTAATCAAATATTTGAAAAATCTATTACTCTTCATCTTTGTTGGTATGGGCCTATGGAACTTTTCCTACAATCACATTGGAAGTCTTAGCTCAAGTCATTCATATTATTTTTTTAATATCTACTAGCTTGTTAGAAAGAACCTTTTTTTAGGCTTTTAGCCATGGAAAAAAGGTAGTAAACTGTTTGATAAAATTCTTTGCTAGAGATGTATGAAAAATGTGGTACAATAGAAAAGGAAATGATTTTTTTGAAAAAAAGCCTCAAAGAAATGTGGTCTCATGGAATGTAATGTATGTGAACCTTAATATGAATGAACTCTAACCTAGATGGATTACCAATTATAATTCATAAGTTCTATTAAAATGTAATTTCGTTAATCTATAACATGTTATTGATCATAACTTTAAACCATTCTAAAATAATTATACATTCCATTTGAAGTTTCAAAGTAGAAAGACATGCACACGAGGAACAAATTAGGTCGAATATCAATTCTTATATATCAAAATGTAGAATAATTGTGTTTGTGCATATAAAAATTTGGCATATATGCCTACTCAAAACAAGTTTCACAAATTGTGGCATATATGCCATCTCAAGATCTATCAAACCCTGAATGTATTAATCTCTATCAAATCCTAATCCTATTTTAGATCATTAAAATCGAGCCTCCTCGAAGAGTTTAGTGGCTCTGAAGTTTCCTGCACAATAACAATTCAAACCACAAATTAGAGTAATTATGTGAATGGTTGACAAGATAGACTAGTAAATAGAAAATTATATACTATAATTTAGAAATGATCAATTTAACATCAAAATCACTATATTGAACTCTATTGTATCAAAAATTAAATTATTGTTTACCTCAAGTCTTGCTCTTTTTTTGTAAGAAATTTTGCATATGATTTTCCCTTAGGATGATCAAGACTCCTCATATAATGAAATGGTCCCACATTCATCACATTGTTGAATTAGGCATAGGAATATAGTAGGTAAAATAAAATTGATACGAATTAACATATAATTTTTGACAAATAATAATATTTACTAAACATTTATCTACTCCTATCTAAACATATATATTTGCAATATAAAATAAACACATATCTATTGTGATGCTTGTACTCTAGACGAGATCATGATGGATGAAGCATCTAAGATAGTTTCCTTTATAAAAAATGACAAGAATGTAACACAATTTAAATGCACATGCACATATAATCATAATGTCAAGAATAAAAAAACATATACTTGTGCAACTTCTTCCAATGTGTTAGGCTTAGTTAACATGGATGTAAAAGTACCAAGTTGTTGCATAAAAATGCAATATTACATTAGAATATCAATATATGTACATGTATTTAAACATAATAGATTTCAAAAACTAACATCTAAATAACAATTAAATGATACCGTATACTGAGTCTCTAGGCCAAATGTAATGGTCGATTGTGTAGCCTCCTACACTTGTAAAATTTACTCCTTTGTCAACAACTATTAAATATTTTGAAACATAAACATATATTAGTACTAATATCTCTCATAAAATATAAAATAATTTAGGGGTATGTGCAGGATCATCGTATGCCAAAAAGTGGCAATATTTGTAGGGTATGTGGCTGACGACTTTTTTTTCACCCAAAATTAATGAAACGAAAAGGGTTTTTAGAGGAGATTCTCAGCTTTCCAAAAATATTAATTATGATTTAATTTGAATTTAATAAATAATTATTATTCATTTTCTATTAGAATTGTAAAGTCCCGACGATAGGCTGATTGAAAAACATCTATAACTTTCAAATGGTATCATATTTTTGAATCCAAAACATGCGTCACATTCTATGCTTTACATACTATAGGATTAAAAATAAAAATTAAATTTCATGAATTTTTGACCAAGTTACGTGGTAGACGAAGTTTTTATATTTTCTAAAAGTTGTAATAAAAATTCATAATTAATTATTTACTTGGAAAAAATTACAAAAAAAATGCATCACATCTGGACATGAGTCCTCTACTATATAAAATCTTACAAAAAATATTATTATTTTATTATGGTTAGGGGGACACCTACTTCTTATTTTTCCAATTTAAGTATGCATTGAAATTTCAAATTTTCACCAAATAGATTTTATTTATTTTTAAATAAACCTAATATTTTAGAAACTACATTCAATTTTCTATAAATTCTATTCTTACATATTTTTGAAATAATATAGATAACTTATTCAAATATTTACGTCAAGTTGCCTAACACTGATTTTTCAGAATTTTTTGCCACTTAAGGGCCTGTTTGGCATACCATGATCCTGCACATGCCCTTAGATAAAACACACTATGAAATTACTTAAGTCTTATTGGTGCTTCCACATCACCTCTTCCACTTGATGTCTCTCCTAGAAATGGTCTACTCCATGCTCTCTCAACTCCTACATCTGCCATATGATGGACCTCGTAGTTAGATGTGTCAATTGAAGCCTCATTGGACCATCAAAGAGGATCCAAACATATTGTTACCTAATAGTGATTTTTAGCCCAATCATGTTAGCCTGGGACACCACTGATGTTTTCTACTTTGTAGAAGGAGAAAGGTACACAAAATATTCTACTAAATTTACTCATAATCATACAACTAGTGCCATGAAATGAATATTTTCAGTTTTCATTATGCAATTTCTTTGCAGAAAGGAGGAATAGTACACAATTTTTTTGCATAAAGTAGCTTCTTAGATTCATTACAAGAAATATGCTTATAAGTTTCCCACAAAATCCATTGAAATAACTGAATAGGATGTGCAATAAAAGATAAATTGAACATCTGAAAGTAAAAGAAGACATGTAAGAGAAAGGGGGTCCATCATTGCTTGCATGATGAACCCCATTATTCATTAGCTATGTTGGTTAATTTTAACGAACCAAACAAGCCTTAATAAATATGTATGAGTCTGCCGAACTCAATTCTCAAATACTTTCTAGACGAGTGGCCAACTGACAAGATAAAATATATATCCCTTTATCTCCTGCACTTTAGGTTTTTCCAGGCCCAGGAGGGTGTTCCCATAATGCTTAATAGATAAATCATTTTGAAAATTCACACATACATTGTAAATCAGGGCAGATAAATTCTCATTAATTATAAATAAGATGAAATCAATTGCAAAGGTGGCAATTCTTTGAATCAACTATGCATCTTAAGATGAGAATATAAAACAACAAGCAATAGGTGGGTCAATAATTATTTTAAGATATTGCTTTTAAGTTGAACGACTGAAACCCCAAGAAAGGTTTAATGGGTTAAAGATCAATGCCATTATCTATGGGTTAAGAGTCTGTGTAAATTGAAATATAAGGAACATTTAATTTTGAACAATTATGATCGAGTGATATCACTTTGTAATTCACAAATCAATATTTAAGTACTACAGACTACTTATGAAATCCAAATGACTTCATATGAGAAACCATGATCTAATTCAAGCATTTTAACTCATTCCCTTAACAAGAGCCAAAACCAAATCATACATCAAAGCATATCAAGATGACAATTAATGAAATGATCATTGATCAATATTTTCATTAATAATTCTAATACAAAACCAAAGGAAGAGACTATAGACTTAGAGAATCTTCATTATCATTCAAATATATTCAGAAACCATACATTTAACTAAATTTACTATCTAGACTCAAAATATTTGATATAGACTTAACCTATCTGCTTTGTGTTTCTTAATTTTTCTCAATTGTAGCTCCAGAAATTCAACAAAAAATCCAAAAGAATGGCCATGAATTTCCTTTAATAGAAGAAGGGAGCAAAAAAGCCCTAGGCCAAGTGTACACATGTCAATATTGTATTGGACCACTATAAGGAATATTCCAAATTTAGTTATATTTGCAATCATCAAAATGGAGGGGATACACATAAGACAAAGAATATTTGCATTTGCAATGGAGAGTAGCGTTTCCTTCTCAAAAAACACATGTCACAAGAGTGCGTCCACTTCATCAAGCAAAAATGATGTAGACCATAGGGTGAGTCAGCATCTTGATCAACATCCTACATCATCAATAGCCAATACTTTTCTGTGAAAGATATGTTTTATCTTTGCAATTTCGAAGGTCATACTTAGACAATACATGACCTAGTATATGTTTCACAATCCAAATTTGCCACAATATAACCTTTCCCATTCCTCATACTCTTTCTCAGATGGACAATCAAAATTGATAATGTCATCCATGGCTTTCCTATGGGGGGAATACTTGGTTACAACTACATTGGATTCCTTGTCAAAATCCTCCAAAAAACTAATGACAAAAGTTAACCTCCCCAGAGTAATATTGAAGACATCAATGTTAAATTCCTTGCAGATTTCATCTACCTAGGAATCAATGACCTCATCCAATTCCCTTTTCCATGTTTGCAATGGTTTCAATTCATAATTAGCAACCTCAATATTTGGTAGTGGGTCCAAATCAGTGTGGGAATATTGAACTATCAATTCTGTTATCTTCTGCTCTAACGGGATTGCATATCCTTAAAAATTTTGTTCACTCAACTCACACACAAATTCATAAATTGGTTGCACTAGAGGATACTTATCTTCATGTTGGCCGACTCCCACTAAAATCAACTTGAATCTCTCAACTCTTGGAACCCATTTATTTAGAGTTGGTATAGCCAACATTTTATCCTGTTGAGACAATCTCATTGCATGCACCATCAAAGGATAATTGTCAGGCACACTAATAAGTCTTTTCTGAATCCTCTTATTAAAATGCTTTAAATTAGTGCAGAAAATCATTGATATATTCTCATACATTGCATCTTGATCCCTCTCTAACAACTTCTTATATACCTCAATTTTGTAGAATCAGTCGATCTCTAGTAAATGAACTAGAGCTTGGTCTACTTGGTTCTCCCTTTGCAATTGATTCTTGTCTTTGATCATATGGTATTATTGCTAGAGACTAGCTATGAAATTAGTGTTGCATTGATGTCATTGGAGAAACTAAAGATGGGTGGCTTGAGCTAGGCTGACCCTTTTCTCTCTGCATTCCCTCTCTTTGTTTATAGAATGCTAGTTCAAATTCCAATGTAGCCACATTCAGTTGGCTACTATCATAATCATTTAGAAGTTCACTGTATTTAACTTTGAGATTATCTCTTTCCAAGGTTAGGCCCTCCACAGTTGACCGAGTAAATCTGGAAACATTGATAGCCATATCTGTAGCTTCTAAAGCTAGGGTATCAACAACTCTGTTTACAAGCAATTTCCCATGAAGTGTTGATGGCTCTAACGGGGCTAGTTTCCTATATGTCAGGGATAATGACCGTATCTCCAATTCATCCCAATCTTTACTAAAAGTAGAACCTCAAAGTTCCATTTCCAAGTTTTCCTCTATCTACACAAAAGGTCTTTCAACCCTTCTTGTTGCATCTAAAACAATATCATCTACAATATTCAACTCTGGCAATAACAATATACCACTCTTCTTTACAAGTTCTCTGCCCTGTTGGGCATTGATCTTCTTAAACTCATCCTTCATAACACTTCTTACATTCACCTTAATCACACTTTCAGGTGATTCAGGGTGCAAGATCCTTTCAATGGCTACCTTCTCTGCATATATTGCAGCTTTGGATTTCCACCAAAAAATTTGAAATGTTGAAGTCTCAATGAAAGAATCATCTTCCATAAATTCTTTACTGGCCTCCACCCTCAAATCGTCTACAATATTCAGTCTACAAATGTCAAGCTTCCCCAATTTGAGGATGGTTTGTACATAACTTGAATCAATTTCTCCTTGATGCGAAGGAATTTCTATTTGCATTTCCTCAAGGGTGACATAAATATCATCTTCATATGTGTTAGAGTAATCAACCACCCCTTTTGTTCCAATCCTTTGCTTCTTCTGAGGTGGTTGCTAAGGAGGAGTAGAACTTTCAAGAGGTGGATCCAAATCAATTATAGGTAAAAAGACCTATGCAGGAGAAGGTGGCATTGCAAATTTTGGGAATATATACCTTTGGTCCTTTAGAGATGGCAGGGGCTATTGGGCTTCTTTGTTCACTTGTTATTTTCCTCCTCTTAGAATAAATTCTCAATTGTTTGGGTGGTTGATATGGAGGTATTTCTTCTAATGTCACTTCAACATTTTCCTCAACCACTACTACTTTCCCTTTATCACGAACCTTCCATTTCTCTCTCAAAACACCAACTACATTCTCAAAGTTATCCATGACATACATAGCTTTGTTGAAATCACCCTATATATCTAGCAAGTGGTCATATTGAGGAGTATTCTTCCTCTTAACTTCTACCATTTTTCTATAAGCTAGGTATCTGGATTTTCTTTCTTCCCATTCCTAAAATTTGGATATATTCCCGATGTTATCCTCAAGGTGATCAAAGGCATGTACAAAAGCACTCATTTTCTTATCTGCTTTGAGTTTACTTATGAATCCCTCAACATCATGATTCCTTGGGTTCATAGTCATTAATTCATAAGGAGTCAACAAATGATCTAGTTCCTTCACTGCCCCTTTTGTCACAATGTAATCTTCAAATACTATCCATTATGGGAAGAATGACCCCTTCCTTGCTAGTTCTGGTAAATGTGTTTCCTGGGAAACTCCCAACTGTCTCATGATTTCAAGGAAAGCAATTCTCAAAGGAACATTTGCTAGAAAAAATGGATGGGCCCAGGCTACTACCATATATCCTAAAAATTTTCTTATCATGATATAAAATCATATCTCCCCAATTATGGCTCAAATTCAAATCTGGCCTTAGCTCCCTAGGTCTTAAGAATTCATGGATTTCTTTAAGGATCCTAGGTGGCCGATATACTAAGGCTTTCCTTATCTTGGATGCAAAATAATTTCTAAACATTACCAAATTATATCTCCTATCATCTCTATCCAAAACATGGGTCCAACACTAAACAGGAAAGTCAACACCATCCCTCTTCCTTTCTAGTGTAATCTCTTTCTCAAAGGACTTTTGTCCATTAAACAAGAACATATGCATCAACAATGAGTACCACTAGAACTTCACCCATTGTTTTCCTTCTTTCAATCCAACTAAGCCTTCATGGATGTTGTCAACCAAATAAGTTCCATAGTCATAAACAATATTGTATGATGAATGCTACATATGTGAGGCCAAGTAACTATACTCCTTTTGTAATGTGTCAGGTGGATTTGCACCTACGATTTGGTAAAAAGAGTATATAGTTTTTCTAAAATAACTAGAAAAATAATTGATTAGGAGAGGTTCAAGCTAGCTAACAAGAAACAAGCTGACCACATACCATGCTAATATTGAAGATAAAAGACCTCAAAATACCAAGGATTTTTTAGGGTCTAACAAGTTGCATCTTAAATTCATTTGTTGATAGCTCCAGAGATGTCTGCAAGGGATAAATAAAATGATATTAGAGCTCAAGATTCCATGTCAATTATATGTCAAACCAACAGATATACAACTTGTTTCTTATTAAGCATCAATTTAAAGAGTTGAAGGTGTCTTAAGATTAGATACACAAATATCATGAAGATCCAAGAAAAGTAAAGATCATCTAATCATCATGAGAAGTGTAGACACATAAAATTGACCTAGGCCTATAAGCTTTATTTTCTTTGTATTTATTCTTAACATAATTAAAATATTTAATTATGTCATGTTGTGCATGTTTTGCACACACTCCCCACTTTAGGTAGGGACCCCCCTCTTTTTCACTCTTGATGTCTCATTCCTGCTCCTATTGGGTCATTTTTGCTCCTGCCTTGTTTTGCATGTTCTTATCCCTAAGCCTAAGTTGGTCACATGCCTTGAAACGATCAAACACTCTTTGACCAAATTCATACACTTGAATTTCGCTAAGTATTTTTCCTTTTCAGTACTGCCCCTAGGGGTTTCCCTTCATCTATTGCCCCGACATCCTCCAAGTCTCGCAGACCTGCAATTGTGGGTCGCTGATCATGTTTTTCCACTGAGTAGTGATTGACACCCAACTACCATCCACATGGTGGGCTCCACAATTAGTTTCTCTGTCTGAGCCTTGACTAAGCATCCAAATGAGTGTGGGTTTCTACATATCACCTAACTCAGGTTCACCATACAAAGAAATCAATGCATGCAGTTAATAGAAATTGGCCGATAAACGCGGCTCCCTACCCTTCATTTTACCTAGGGAATTCAAATATGTGAGAGAAACAAAGTCCCTCCTTCCCTTTTTTTCCTTTTGCCTTGTTCCTACTGACTTGGTCCCTGCTCGCTTGATTCACTTTTTCCTTCATTTTTTGACTTTGGGGACAAATTTCTTATGGATTTGGGATGTTTCTATGGTGCCAAAGTGAACTGTCAAGGTTTTGTTAAGTTTTGGGAAGTTGTGAAAATTTCCTTGCAGGCCTCCGTCCCTTTGTGGCCATTTAGGAACTTTCCTTGTGGGTCACCATCCCTCCATGGCCATTTGGAAAATTTCCTTTTAGGCTACCATCCCTCCATGGCCATTTGGGAACTTTCCTTGCAGGCCATCGTCCCTCCGTGGCTATTTGGGAACTTTCCCTTTAGACTTGCATCCCTCCATGGCCATTTGGGAACTTTCCTTGCAGGCTGTTGTCCCTCTATGGCTATTTGGGAACTTTCTTTGTAGGTCATCGTCCCTCCATGGCCATTTCAGAACTTTTCTTGTGGGCCACCGTGTGTTCATTGTCGTTTTAAAAGGGTGGCAACCCACCAGCTTCCCCTTTCCAAATTTCCACATTTTTCAAAATGAGTCATATCTTAAGAAAGTATGTCTTGGCACTCTTTCTACCCCTTTTCCCATGCGCTAAAATTGAAAAATTTCAAATTTAATAAGTTTTGTGATGTCGCAGAACTTTCCTTGCGGGTTGTTCCTCCATAGCTGTTCGAGAACTTTCCTTACAGGTTGTCGTCCCTCTGTTTCCATCCATGGGAACATTCCTTGTGGGCCACCATCCCTCCATTGTTGTCTGTGGGAACTTTCCTTGCGGGCCGCCATCCCTCCATTGCCATCTGTAGGAACTTCCTTGTTGGCCATCATCCCTTTGTTACCTTCAATGGGAACTTTCCTTATGGTCCACCTCATCCACGAGAACTTCCTTGTGGGTCGCCATCCCTCCATTTCCATCCATGAGAACTTCCTTTCGAGCCACCGTTTTCCATCCATCACTCGCAGTATGTTGGTTTCCTACCATCCTTTGGCTATCTGTCCTCCGCCTATTGTCCATCTGTCTGTCATCCATTATTTTCCTGTAGTCCACTGACCCCCGTCGTCTGTTGTCTTCCCGTTATCTGTCATTTTTCCATCATTCACCATTCACCCACCATCTTCCTGCCATCTTTTGTCCACTTGTCATTCATCTGTCATCTGCCACCTATCATTTGTCATCTATCATCCACCATCCTTTCAACCTAGAGGAAATCTGCACCCTTGAGCCCACATTTATTCTTATTGTCCAAATGAGCTCAAAATATGAATATTATGATCTTTTAATGATGCATGGGTGGATCTAACAAGGATTTTGTAGGATTTGACTAATGTTTTCCTTGATTTGTGTATGAAAGCACCTACAAAACTTCATGTATGCAGGATTTATGGAACCTACCGTGGGTCTGTCTTGGAGGCCCATTGAGAATGTTGAACAAGGAAAAGTGCATAAATCCTATCACCATTCATTTTATTCCCACCTTTCCTCATAATACCCATCAACAGAGCTGACATTAAAAGGAGACATATGTCAAGGAAGTCAGTGACAAAACTAAAAAGGGTGGCCTTGAAGGTGGTGGGGGGGAGCGGTTGTTTCCTCCCTCCAAACAAATGATCATGATCTGTCAGGAGTTGTCTCATATGATCATCTGATCTATTTAACAACAATGAAAACAAAGTGTACTTGATTGATTGAGGGATGTAGCAAACACATTACGTAAAAGGGTAGCTTTTGAACAAGTGGAGTAGCCAAGTGCCTGACCTCCTTTACTTGTTACCCAGATTGAAGTAGAAGACCAAGAGTCTGACCGAGTGATAACTCATTTGAAGGGAGTCCTCAAGAAGGTATTAGGATAGCAACATGAGAAGGAGGACAACATTTAGAGCTTCCAAACAATGAAGCAGATTACGCAGGGGTGTTGTCCATAGGACATTGAGAACCCTTACCTCTTCAAGAGCATTTATACACCATGGATGATAGGCTTTATGGGGAGTCCTTAAAGGGAAATCACATAGTAGATCTTGACCCTATTGATGAGCTACCATCCATTGATGATTTCTTTCCATTGGGAGTTGTATTGTGGAGGTATGCCAACACTAAAGAAGAATACATCTTAGAGGATGGGGGTGATGAAGGCCTACTACTTGAACCTCTAGACAATGAAGCATTAGAGTTTCTGGATTAGAAGATAAATTCCTTCTCCATCTACAATGACAGTGAAAAAGAGGAGACTAGTGAATGTCATGATGAAATACATGCACTATAAAGAGAAGAAGATAGAGGCAGGGGTGTTTTGATGGTTGCCAACAAGTATTACAAACCTAACCAACCACAAGAGGCAACTAGGAGTCTGACTGCATTGAACACTACTAATTCTCTTACATGTTTGGGGAGCTGCATTAGGATATATTTTTCCATGTCATCATCTTCTAACATTAGACATCATAAAATTAAGGTCAAGAACAAGGAAAGGAGATGGGACAACGTGCTACTCCTTGAAGATAGCAATCAAGAAGAGGTCTGTGCTATAGCAAATCAGGATGATGAAGTGTTTCCCCTTGAGGAACAACTGCTAGAGGTTGCAGTTCCCACACAAGATTTGGAAGGGGTAATCGGTGCCCTATCCTTCCAACCCTATCCATGCCAAAGACCATAAATTTTTCACCCTCCATCGTGCCCACCCAAGCCTACTGATGCAACGATCGATGATACGGTGCTCACTCTCAACTGTTAAACACTACTCCCATCACATGACAACATCCAGGTTCTATTGTTCCTTGAGCTCCTATGAATACTTATAATTGCACTTATTATTTTGATTATGGGAACGAGGGGAGATGTACGTTCTTATGGATTAACCATGGGTTTAATGCATCTCCTCAATTGTTGATTTTTCTTGAATATGTGATTAAATTTGAATGCTACAGTGTTGAACTTCATTTTTCTAAATATAAAGATGAATCTGCATGGTTAAGAACTATAGCGGTTTCCTTTCTTCTTGTGCATGCATTGCAAAATCTTGTGAACAGTAACAGTTTCCCTTATACTTGTGCATGAATTCTAGTTTTCCTTGCCTAAACATAGTGCTTTGTAAATATCTTTGTACATAGCCCATTCTGAGTAATGTAGGTTTTATGTACATACCTTAGGTTCGTGTATATAGTCTCGCTTCCTTTCTTTCATTGGAGTAGTTGGTTTTCTATAAGTTAGTTTTCTTTAAGGTAGTTTCTTTGTTGTTTCCTTCCGCTTTCCCGGTTTCCTTAGAGTAGTTGTTTGCTTTTCATTTTCTTTTTGTTTGCTTTTGCTTTGTTGCTGCTTTGCTCAAGGTCCCTCTACTTTTAGTTGTGCACATACGTTCACACAACAACCATACTTATTTCCTAGGGTTGCTCTATGTATTTCTTTGTTAAAATTTAATCAAGCTTCTAGAGTGGATGGTGAGGGTTTTCTCTTAGTGTCGATTGATCTAGGTGTTTGATTCGAAGGGGATCAGTCATTAGTTGGTTTGATTCTGATTTATTCTGAAATCTTATATTTTTCACATTAACAATCCTAAGGTCATTGTAGGTCCTTTGTGAAGTCTAGTTAAGTAAAAAATCTAAAATTTTTCTTTAGCACCACTATGATTCTCAGCTCTGAGCACGAGCTTCACTACTCGTGGGTTGAAAAGAAAAGAATTGAAAAGAGAAAATCAAAAGAAAAGAAAAAGAATAAAGAAAAGCAAAAATATTGAAAATCAAAAGAAAGAAATTCATCTTTTCATGGGAGTCTGAACAACTCTACCAGGGCTATGGATGCCCAGCCAATAGTAGAGCAATGTTTGAGAGAATCATAACGACAACCTCATTGGCACTATGGATGTCAGAATGGCAGTGAGGCAATGTCCCAGATGCTTTTGGAGTTAGAATAAACTATGTAGGTTAAATTGATGGAGCTTGGGTTCTTGTAGCAACTGAAGGATGGGAATTAGTGCATATGCACACACATGTATTTTTAGCATACTAAAAGTTGGGTTGACTGGTGGTTTTGATCCTTTTGTTGAGCGTCTAGTTCATTTTCCCTAGCGTGAAGATTGGAACAAAATATTTTGGGTTCATGATTCCAGTTTTTCATTGAAATTCTCTGGAGTATTTCCCCAGTGAGTCACCATTTGTTGTGCATGTTTTGCACACACACCTCACCTTAGGTAGGGACCCCCCTCTTTTTTGCTCTTGATGGCTCGTTCTTGCTCTTGTTGGGTAATTTTTCCTCCTACATTGTTTTGTGTGCCCCTATCCTTGAGCCTAAGTTGGTCACATGCCTTGAAATGATCAAACACTCCTTGACCAAATTCATTCCCTTGAATTTTGCTAAGTCTTTTGCCTTTGCAGAACTGCCCCTATGGGTTTCCCTTCATCTGTTGCCTCGATGTCCTCCAAGTCTCGTGGACTCGCAACTATGGGTCGCCGCTCATGTCTCACCGCTGAGTAGCGACTAACGCCCAACTACCACCTGCATGGTGGGCTCCGCATTTAGTTTCTCCATCTGAGCTTTACCTAAGCATCCAAATGAGTGTGGGTTTTCGCATCTCACCTAAGGAGGGTTTGCCATACCAAGAAATCAATGCATGCCATTAATAGAAATTTTCCTATAAATGTGGCTCCCTACCCTTCATTTTACTTGGGGCATTCGAATATGAGAGAGAAACAAAGTCCCTCCTTCCTTTTTTTTCCTTTTGCCTTGTTCTTGTTGACTTAGTCCCTACTAGCTTGATTGACTTTATCCTTCCTTTTCAAACTTTGGGGACAAGTTGCCTATGGATTTGGGATGTTTCTATGGTGCCTAAGTGAACTGCCAAGGTTTCGTTAAGTTTTGGGAAGTTGCAAAAATTTCCTTGTGGGTCGTCATCCCTCTGTGGCCATTTGGGAGATTTCCTTGCAAGCGGTCATCCCTTCATGGCCATTTGGGAACATTCCTTGTGGGTCATCATCCCTCCATGGCCATTTGGGAACTTTCCTTGTGGGCCACTATCCCTCTATAGCCATTTGGGACCTTTCCTTGTGGGTCATCATCCCTCCGTAGCCATTTGGGAACTTTCCTTGTGGCCTGCCATCCCTCCGTGGCCATTTCAAAACTTTCCTTCCAAGCCACCGTGTGCTCATTGTCATTTTAAAAGGGCAGCAACCCTCCAACTTCCCCCTTTTAAATTTTTGCATTTTTCAAAATGAGTCAAATCTTAAGGAAGTATGTCTTGGCACTATTTCTACCCCTTTTCCCATGCTCTAAAATTGAAAAATCTCAAATTTACAAAGTTTTGTCAAGTCACAGAACTTTCCTTGTGGGCTGCTGTCCCTCCATGGTGATTTACGAGCTTTCCTTACGGGTTACTGTCCCTCCGTTTCCATCCATGGGGGCTTTCCTTGTGGGCCGCTATCACTCTATTGCCATATGTGTGAACTTTCCTTGTAGGTCACCATCCCTCTGTTGCCGTCCATGGGAACTTTCTTGTGGGCCGCCATCCCTCTGTTGTCATCCATGGGAACTTTCCTTGCGGGCTATCGTCCCTTCGTTGTCATCCGTGGGAACTTTCCTTGCGGGTCTTCATCCCTTCGTTGCCATTTGTGGGAACTTCCTTGTAGGCCATTGTCCCTCTGTACCATCCATAGGAACTTCCTTGCAGGCCACTGTCCCTCCACTATCATCCATCGTTTGATGCCCTCCATCTATTGGATGCCTACCATCCACTTGCTATTTGTCATCCACCCATTGTCCATCCATCTGTCATTCATCATTCGCCTATCATTCTCCCTCTGTTTGTCGTCCCCTTACCCACGTTGTCTGTCATTTATGTTGATAATCCAAATGAGCTCCAAATATGACTGTTATGATCTTTTAATGACACATGGGTGGATCTAACAAGAAGTTTGCAGGATTTGACTAATGTTTTCCATGATTTGTGTATGAAAGCACGTATGACACTTCATGTATGCAGGATTCATGGAACCTACTGCGGGTTCGTCGGGAAGGCCCATTGAGAAAGATGAACAAGGAAAAGCGCATAGCTCTTGTCACCATTCATTTTATGCCCACCTTTCCTCATAGCACCCATCAACATAGTTGACAGTAGGAGGCCTATGTCAAGGAAGTCAGTGCAAAAACTACAAATTGTCACCTTGAAGGTGGTGGGGGTGGAGTGGTTGTTTCCTCCCTTCAAACAAATGATCATGATCCATCAGGAGATGTCTCATCAAATCATCTGATCCATTTAAAAATGATGCAAACAAGGTGTACTTGATTGTTTGATAGATGTTGCGAACACATCAAGTAAAAATGTAGCTTTTGAATAGTTTTAGCTACAACAAAAGGCCAATGAGCTAGAAGAAAAAATTGCTATAGTGACTAGCCACTAAAAGACAAAAAAGGGAAAAGACAAGAGCTCTTTTTCAAAGTTGTTGAATATTGTGGGGTAGGTGAAACCCTAGTGTAAAGAAAATTTAAGCCACATAATGAAAATTAATCATAGCCATTCATTTGGGCTTTGGAAAACAATAAATAGGGGTCTCCCCTTCATTTGTAAATGGTTGCAGAATTGGTGTAAAAGGAATTTGCAGCAATAAAAGACAATATTGCATGATTTTATGGATGTTCTCTTTGATTTTTATCATGTTGCATGCACGGTTCTACTTCAATGTCAGTTTTAGTTGTAGTTTCTTGAGTGGATGTGATAATGGAGATTATTGTTATGGTATTTCATGAACTTTCAACCCATATTTTTAGCACTTGTTGATGACAAACTATTGTTTAAAGTTATCCTGGGCTTGTTTAATTCATTGTTGCAGATTAGTTCGATGGTGTATTCATGAGGTGGATGCATGATCTAAAAATTTGCATACCTTAGGAGATTGCACTAGTTTTGTGCAATTGTAGGCTTCTCTTGGTCAAGCACAACACAATTTTGGAAGTTTGTCTTATGTAGCAGCATCCATTGTTACCGTTCATTCATAGCTTAGGATTTAAAACAACTTCTCTTACCCTTCCCCTTTTGTTATTTCTTTTAGTCCATAGTTAGAGTATGATCTCAAGCATCACCATGAAGCTAAATCAAATGAACCTAGTGTGTTTCAGCTTGCTGTTTTGAGTGGGCAGACACTATTCATTCACTTCAAGCACTTTCAAACTATGTTTGCAGACCCAACTTCCCATGCTTTGTAACTCATACATAAGACTGCCCTTTGTTACCAACAAAGCATATCAACCGACTGAGAGATTCCAAGCAAATCATGACCTGACACCTGAGAGACCTTGGGGTAATTTTCAACAACTTTTTGAAGATTGTCTTTCAAGAGAGGCAGTGCATTTATGCATTTCCTATGTTGAGAAGTGCATAAAAAACACATCAACAGAACTGTCGCTAGAAGGAGGGCCTAACAAAGCTTGTGGCTACAAAGCTAAAAATTCGACGTTGAAAAGAACTTTCAAGTAAAAATCTGGGATAGGGAGATTTCCTTGCTCGAAATTTGAAATTAGAAAATCTTGAAGGAAAACAAGAGTTGAGTTGAGATGGAACAACATTTGCAAGTTGACATCACTCAGCTACATGCATATATAAATAGGAGATTGAGGAGACCATTGCAACAATTTTCATTGGCAAATAAGTGTAGAATCCATTGCACATGTGGATACAATGAATTGGGATGTCTAACAATCTTGGATAGAATTGAAAGAATCTTGCAAGGAGAAATTCCCTTTTCAGAAGTCAATCAACCCTTGGCTCCACCAGACCTAGAAGAGGAAATGATTAACATGGTAGCCAAGGCCTTCAAGGAGCTAATCCAAGAACATTTGATTAGCAAGGATAGATTAATATTGGAGGAGGTACTGATGTTAGATGGAGCTAATCAAGTTGGTGTAGGTTTCACAATGCACCCCATTTAGAAGTTACTTGTCCATCATGTGAAGATATCATCCCTCAAGTCAAGAGTTGTTTGGGTAAGTCAAAGCAGCCAAATCCCAATGAAGAGAAGTCATCCCATGGGGTGGGAAATATTTCAACATATGGAGGACAACAACTTCAATTAGGACCAAGAATCATCACATAAATAGATGCTAGGACAACAAACATTGAAGTTGAAAGTCAAGAGGAAGAGGCTGAAATTCTTGGAACAACAAAGTACCTTGATGAAAATTTGATTATAACAAATTCAAAAAGCTTCCCATCCATCAATAAAAAGTAGTCCTCCACTCTAGAAGAGGAGTCATTGGAAATTGACGATGAATCAAGAAATTCTATAACATCATATACTGGGACAACCCATAAAGATGTTGAAAATTAGAAAGAACAGGTTGACAGCCTTGGGGCAGCAGAAAATGGTTGTGAATGCATAAGTGAAATAAGATTAGAATACCTCTCCTTTATGAATGACAATGACCAAGCATTTGAAAATGAAGATTTGGAGGAGTGGAAACAATCATATGTCATGACTGTCCACTATCCAACTTCCTTCTCAATGTTGATGAGGACCCAATAGTGGATAGATACAGCCAACTCGTCTCAAGATTGGCAAGGGATTGGTTTGAACTAAGATATCAAGTAGATCTAGAGGCATTGTTGCTCCCAAATTGGTGTAGGCTCCATGATTCATCACATTCTGAATTCACATGTGAACTATTCGAAGAAGATATCAAGAAAGTTAAAGGATAAGTGGAGCAGGCAAGTTCCCGACCTCCTCTACTTGCTAGCCAGATCAAATTAGAAGACAAAGATCTTGAACTGAGTGATAACTCAATTGAAGGAAGACCTGAAGAAGGTATTAGGATAGCAATGGGATAAGGAGGACAACATTCAGAGCTTCCGAAAAATGAAGCAAAGAGCACGGGGGTGTTGTCCATCAGACATCAAGAACCCTTCCCTCTTGAAGGGCATTTATACGCCATGGATGATAGGATTTATGGGGAGTCCTTAGAGAGAAATCACATAGTAGATCTTGGCCCCCCTTATGAGGTGCCATCCATAGATGAATTATTTCCATTGGGAGTTGTATTGCGGAGGTATGCCAACACTAAAGAAGAATACATCTCAGAAGATGGGGGTGATGAAGGCCTACTAGCTGAACCTCCAAACAACAAAGCATTAGAGTTTCTGGATTGGGAGAGGAATTCCTTCTCTATCTACAACAATAATGAACAAGAGGAGACTAGTGAATGTTGTGATGAAATACATGGAATGCAAAGATAAGACATAGGCAGGGGTGTTTTGATGGCTTCCAACAAGTATGATAGACCTGACCAACCACAAGAGGCAACTAGGATTCTGACTGCATTGAACACTGTTGATCCTCTTACATGTTCGGGGAGCTGCATTAGGATAGATTTGTCCATGTCATCATCTTCTAACATTAGACATCATAAAATTAAGGTCAACGCCAGGGAAAGGAGATGGGACAACATGCTGCCCCTTGAAGATAGAAATAAAGAAGAGGTCTGGGATATAGAAAATTAGGACGATGAAGTGTTTCTCCTTGAGGAACAACTACTAGAGCTTATGGATCCCACACAAGGTTCATAAGGGGTGATTACTTCCCCATCCTCCTAGCCCTATCCATACCCAAGGCCATAAATAATGCACCCTCCACCACACCCACCCAAGGATACTGATGCAACAATCGATGATGTGGTGCCCGCTCTCGACTATGAAACACAACTCTCACATGATGACATCCAAGTTCTATCATCCCTTACTCCTATGAATACTTATAATTTCACTTATTATTTTGATTATGGGAATGAGGGGAGTTGTACGTGCTTATGGATTAACTATGGGTTTAATGAATATGTGATTAAATTTGAATGATGTAGTGTTGAACTTCATTTTACTAAATATAAAAATGAATGATCCACATGGTTAAGAAGTGTAATAGTTTATGTTTTTCTTGTGCATGCATTGAGAAATCTTGTGAACTGTAAAGGTTTCCCTTCTACTTGTGCATGAATGTTGGTTTTCCTTACTTGAACATAGTGCTTTGTAAATATCTTTCTACATAGCCCATTGTGAGTAGGGTAGGTTTTATGTACATACCTCAAGTTCATGTATATAGTCTCACTTCCCTTCTTTCGTTAGAGTAGTTGGTTTGTTGTAGGTTAGTTTTCTTTAGGGAAGTTTCTTTGTTGTTTTCTTTCACTTTCCCCCTTTGGTTAGTCTAGTTGTTTTTTTTCCATTTGATTTTTGTTTGCTTCCGCTTTACTGCTGCTTTTCTCAGGGCCCCTTTGCTTTTAGCTAGGCACATCTGTGCGCACAATAACCATACTTATTTCTTGCGGTTGTTCTATATATTTCTTTGTTAAACTTTAATCAAGCCTCTAGAGTGGATGGTGAGGGTCTTCTATTAGTGTCAATTGATCTGGTTGTTTGATTCGAAGGGGATGAGTCATTGGTTGGTCTGATTTTGATCTATTCTAAAATCTTATATTTCTCACATACTTTAAGAATCCTGAGGTCGTTATAGGTCCTTTGTGAAGTCTAGTTAAGTGAAAAATATTAAATTTTGCTTTAGTGCCACTATGATTCTCAGCCCTGAGTGTGATCTTCATTGCTCGTGAGTTGAAAAGAAAAGAATTGAATAGAGAAAATCGAAAGAAAAGAAACAAAAGAAAGAAAAAAATATTGAAAATCAAAAGAAAGAAATTCAGCTTCTCAGGGGAGTCCAAAAAACTCTACCAGGGCTATGGATGCCTGACTGATAGTAGAGCAATTTTTAGGAGAATCATAGCGACAACCTCGTCGGGGCTATGGATGCCTGACTGGGAGCGATTAAATGTCTTGGATGCTTTTGGAGTTAGAATAACCTATGTAGATTAACTTGACGGAGCTTGGGCTCTATAGCAACTAAAGGATGAGAATTAGCACATATGCACACACTTGGATTTTTAGCATACTGAAGGTTGGGTTGACTGGTGGTTTTGATCCTTTGGTCGAGCATCTGGTTCATTTTCCCTAGTGTGAAGATCAGAACTAGAGGTTTTGGGTTCATGATTCCAGTTTGTCATTGAAATGCTCTAGAGCATTTCCCTAATGAGTCACCACTTTTTGTACATGTTTTTCACACACGCCCCACCTTAGGCAAGGACCCCCCTCTTTTTTGCTCTTGAAAACACATTCCTGCTCTTGTTGGGTCATTTTTTCTTCTTCCTCATTTTGTGTGCCCCTATCCCTGAACCTAAGTTGGTCACATTCCTTGAAATGATCAAACACTCCTTGACCAAATTCATCCGCCTGAATTTCACTAAGTCTTTTTCCTTTGGGGAACTACCCTTATGGGTTTCCCTTTGTCTGTTGCCCTAGCATCCTCCAAGTCTCACAGACCCAGAACTGTAGGTCACCTCATGTGGGTCACTGCTCATGTTTCACCACTTCGTAGCGACTGATGCCCAACTGCCACCCACATGGCGGGCTCCACAATTAGTTTCTCTGTATGAGCCTTGACTAAGCATCCAAACAAGTGTGGATTTCCACATCTCACCTAACCCAGGTTCACCATACAAAGAAATCAATGCATGCAATTAATGGAAATTGGCCTATAAATGTAGCTTCCTTCCCTTCATTTTACCTAGGGAATTCAAATATGAGAGAGAAACAAAGTCCCTCCTTCCTTTTTTTTCCTTTTGCCTTGTTCCTACTGACTTGGTCCCTACTCACTTGATTCAATTTTTGCTTCATTTTTTGACTTTGGGGACAAGTTGTCTATGGATTTGAGATGTTTCGATGGTGCCTAAGTGAACTACCAAGGTTTCATTAAGTATTGGAAAGTTGTGCAAATTTCCTTGTAGGCCACTGTCCCTTTGTGGTCGTTTGGGAACTTTTCTTGTGGGTTGTCATCCCTCCATGGCCATTTGGGAACTTTCCTCATGTGTTATTGTCCCTCTGTGGCCATTTGGGAACTTTCCTTGTGGGCCACTGTCCCTCCGTGGTCATTTGGGAACTTTCCTTGCGGCCCGCCATCCCTCCGTGGTCGTTTGGGAACTTTCCTTGTAGGTTTTCATCCCTTAATGGTCGTTTATGAAATTTCCTTGTGGGTTACCATCCCTCCATGGCCGTTTTAAAAATTTCCTTGTAGGCCACCATGTGCTCATTGTCATTTTAAAAGGGTGGTCACCCTTCGGCTTCCCCCTTCCAAATTTCCTCATTTTTCAAAATGAGTCAAATCTTAAGGAAGTATGTCTTGGCACTCTTTCTACCCTTTTTCCCACTCACAAAATAGAAAAATATCAAATTTACTAATTTTTGTGAAGTTGTGGAACTTTCCTTGTGGGTCGTCATCCCTCTGTAGCCGTTTGGAAACTTTTCTTGTGAGTTGTCATCCCTGCATTTCCATCTGGGAACTTTCCTTGCGAACCACTATCCCTCTATTGCCATCTATGGGAACTTTACTTGTAGGCCGCTGTGCCTCCATTTCCATCCATAGGAACTTTCCTTTTGGGATGCTATCCCTCCATTTTTGTCTATGGGAACTTTCCTTGCGGGTCACCATCCCTCTATTGCTATTTGAAAGAACTTCCTTGTGGGCTGCTTTCCATCCATTTTCATCCTCAAGAACTTTCCTTATGGGCCGCCATCCCTTTGTTGCCATTCATGGGAACTTTCCTTGGGGGTTGTCGTCCCTTCGTTGCTGTCTATGGGAACTTACTTGTGGGCCACTGTCCCTCTGTTGCCGTTTACAGGAACTTCCTTGTGGGCTATTGTCCCTCTGCCACTATACACCATCTATCGTTTGTCACCCGCCATCCTTCATTTGCCCACCATCTATTGTTCATTCGTCCATCATCCATCATTTGATTGCTGTTTGCCCTCTATTCGCCATCTGTTGGCCGTCATCATTGACCATCCACCATCCATTTGTCATCTGTTGTTCACCTGCCATCTGCTACGTGCCACCGTCCATCAACCGTCATCCTTCTAACCTAGGGGAAATTTGTACCCTTTAGCCCACATTTATGTTTATGGTCCAAATGAGCTCTAAATATGAATATTATGATCTTTTTATCATGCATGGGTGGATCTAACAATGATTTTTCAGGATTTGACTAACATTTTCCTTGATTTGCATATGAAATCACTTATGAAAGTTCATGTATGTAGGATTCATGGAACCTGCTTTGGATCCATTGAGGAGGCCCATTGAGAAAGCTAAACAAGGAAAAGTGCATTGCTCCTATCACCATTAATTTTATGCGCACCTTTCCTCATAGCACCCATCAATAGAGCTGACATTAGAAGGAGGCCTATGTCATGGAAGTCAATGACAAAACTACAAAGTGTGGCCTTGAAGGTGGTGGGGGGAGGAGCGACTATTTCCTCCCCCCAAAAAGATGATCACAATCCATTGAGAGTTGTCTCATCAGATCATCTAATCCATTTAACAATGATGCAAACAAGGTGTACTTGATTGATTGAGGGATGTTCCAAACACATCAACTAAAAGGGAAGCTTTTGAACAGTTTCAACTATAGCAAAAGGGCAATCAACTAGAAGACAAAATAGGGAAAAGACAAAAGCTATTTTTTAAATTGTTGAATGTTGTGGGGTAGGTGAAAGCCTAGTGTAAAGAAAATATGAACCACACAACGCAAATTAATCCTAGCCATTCACTTGAGCTTTGGAAAACTATAAATAGGGGTTTCCCCTTCATTTGTAAATGGTTGGAGAATTGGTGCAAAAGACATTTGCAGCAATAAAAGACAACATTGCATGATTTTATGGATGTTTTCTTTGATTTTGCTCGTCTTGCATGTATGGTTCTACTTCCATGTTAGTTTTAGTTGTAGTTTCTTGGGTGTATGTGATAATGGAAATTGTTGTTATGGTATTGTTATCAATAGATTTGCACCCTACTGAATGCAATATTCAGCAACCTACTAAAACATGGAAACCTCCTTCAGATGTGGGTGATCTAAGCGAAGAAGGAATCTCCAGAGCAAGCTGGTTCTCCTAATGATAGATCTTATTCTAAATATTTTTTGAGGAAAGGGATAAAAAGATGTCTGAAACCTAAAACCTATGACTACTGATGTTTAACTTATTACTTCTGACAGAAATTAGATCTTGCCACTCACAACAATTCCTTTGTTACAATAGTTCCTAATATCTCATCAATGCATGATTTCATCAATAAGTCATATGAAGATTCAAAGACATCGAATACATCATACTGTAGACATCTAAATTTAGACACTTAATTTATCCAAATTCATCCCCTTTCGTCTTATTTTCATTAATTAAGTAATACTGCTATTATTTAATTAATATCTTTAGTTCTTTTCATACCTAAGGTATTTAATCAATAATACCTTATCTCTTTAATCCTCCTTCCATCAATTGAATTAAATAAATATTCTATTTATTTAATTCCCTTTATGTCACATCCTCCATCATTTTTTTTATCTTATCTTAATCCTTCCTCTAATCCCATCATTAGGATGTGCACATGCCTAATCCTTGATTAGGATATGTCACATCCTCCAACTTTTGCAAGTTGTCCTCTAATCTCTCTTAGCCACCTAACCACCCTCTAATCCTTCACTAACTAGCCTAATCAACCTCTCAAGGAATTTTTAATTCCTTTTATCCTTCCAAAGAATATTAAATTCCTTTTCTCTTCCCCATGTCCTTTGTGACATGTGTCCTTAGTCAACCCTATTAAAGGCTTTCTCCTTTTGGACAAGGCATCTCCCTTCCCCATGTGAATTTTTAATTCACTTTTTAATCCCCCAATGCATTTAAGGAATTTTAAATTCTTTCCCATCTCCCCATGAGAATATTTGAGGAATTTTTAATTCCTCACATGTCCTCTTACCCACATGGGGACAAGGACCTCCTTTATGAGGAGATCTTGTCCAATCCCAAGGTACTTTGTACCCCTCTCCATGTCATGTACTTCTCCTTCCACCTCATGTCCACTTCACCTTTTAGGGCTAAATCACATGCCACATGTCAATATGTGAGGGCTTGTGAGTTCTCAACTCACCTTAGCCCTACATCTTGATATTTTGGTGGCTCAATCTTGGCCATCCATTTCCCCTAGGAATTCTCAAAATTCCTATAAATACCCCCTCTTTTCTCCCATTTTGGGGGAGATCATTTTGCTAGCCAAACTCTTGCAATTTTGTTTCTCAACTTATACTTAGCCATTTTCATGCTTTCATCCACTTGCACTCATCCTCACAACACCACTTAGCTTGCATCTACTTGCCATCCAAGGAGCATACACATCAAAGATCGAAGGGCCAACCAAAGGATCGATTCGACGCAAGGTATAAAGTTCCATTTTGTTGCTTTTATCTTGTTTTGTTTAGAACTTAGGCTAATCTTTAGGTGTAGGTTGTTTTAGTTGTTTATTTTCACTCTTTTACTTGTTGCTTGCTTTCTAACACTCACATTCGACCTATCACATTTCTGGCACGCCCGGTGGGACCCACAAATGGGTCTTTTATTTCACGTTTGCTATTTTTTTTGCATTTTTTGCAGAGTGGCGGACCTGTCCCTGTAGAGTGGCGGATTTGACCTTCTACTCTTTCTTCCTGGGGCCGCCATTTCCACACTGTTTGTCCAATTGACTCCGTTTAAAGGTAGTTCTTATTTTTTCGTGCTCTTTCCAACGATATATAACACTTGATACTTTTGAGAAGTTGGCTGGGGCACCTTTTTCTTCTCCGATGGCGGACCTGTCCTGCAGTGGCCGACCTGTCCTAATGCAGTGGCGGATCTGTCCTAATGCAGTGGCGGACCTGTCCTAATGCAGTGGCGGACCTGTCCTAATGTAGTGGCGGACCTGTCCTGCAGTGGCAGACCTATCCTGCAGTGGCGAACCTATCCTAATGCAGTGGCGGATCTGTCCTAATGCAGTGGCGGACCTGTCCTAATGTAGTGGCGGACCTGTCCTAAGGCAGTGGCAGACCTGTCCTTATAGAGTGGCGGACCTGTCCTCCCGAAGGTAAAATTTCAAGTTTTTGCTAATTGTCTTTTGGTAAATTAGGCACATAGTTTAATTAAAGGGGTCAATAAACCTTGTTTCGTGTGCTTGTGGAAGGCTATTTGACGTATCCAATCCCCTTGCGCCAGTTGGCGATCTTGGGTGATGAGAAATCATAGCTTTCCAAGTCCTTTGAGTCACCCCTTTTTCATTTTCTTAGTGGGACCTACTTGGGGATTTCATCACCCCAAGGGACGATTCCAACCACGCATACCGGCGGGGTATATAAAGGGGGGAGAGCGAAAGTTGTACCTCAATCCAACCACGTTGTAATTGGCGAAGCATCGGGATGACGTGAAGAGTTGGTCCGAGACTTTAGTATCTCGCTAAGGTTCCTGACTCACGCTTGTAACGAGTTGGTGTTCACAGTTTGGGCCTCACGTACCGTGCGTATATCGAGGACTCCTTAGCAACCATGTGCATCCTAGAGTAGAAGACTTTGTTGGCCATACCCACTTTTACTAAATCTTAGGGTTGTGCTGTCTGAATTGTCTTTCTTGTGCAAAACCAGTCATTTTCAGTCTAGCCAAATCTGTTTATCAATGTTTGCTATATTTTGGGTCCTTTGCCTTACCCATCCATCAAAAAATCAAGCTTAAACTTATCCTCTGGCGGACCTATCCTTCCAATGGCAGACCTGACCCTCTGATGGCTGACCTGTCCTGCTGTGGCAGACCTGTCCCTACAGAGCGGCGGACCTATCCTTATGCAGTGGCGGATTTGACCTTCCGCTCTTTCTTCCTGGGGCTGCCATTTCCACACCGTTTATCCGATTGACTCCGTTCAAAGGCAGTTCTCATTTTTTCGTGCTCTTTCCGATGATATGTACCACTTCATACTTTGGAGAAGTTGGCCAGGGCACCTTTTTCTTCACCATCTGCCTCCTCGAGGGGGTTATACCCTACCATTCTTATCCGTTTACTCATTCCAAGTAAACATTCATCCATTCAACATATCGTTTCATCATTCTGAACTCTCGTTCGGTCATTCTGATCATCCGTTTACTCATTTTGAGTAAACATTCATCCATTTAACACATCTTTTCATCATTCCAAACTCTCGTTCTGTCATTCTGATCATCTGTTTACTCATTTTGAGTAAACATTCATCCATTTAACACGTCCTTTCATCATTCCGAACTCTCGTTCTATCATTCCGATCATCCGTTTACTTGTTTCGAGTAAACATTCATACATTTCACACCTCCTTTCATCATTTTGAACCCTCGTTCTATCATCCTAATCATTCGTTTACTCGTTCTGAGTAATCGTTCATCCATCCCGATCAACCGTTTGCTCATTTTGAGTATTTTTTCATCCATTTCTATCATCCCTTTCGCCAATCAAATCATCGTTTTCCCCACCCAAATCCTCTAAACTTCATTTCGAGTTATTATCCAAATTGACCGAAGTGTCTGATCTGATCGTCATCATTAACATACTCTTAGGATTGTCATCCATCCTAAGTTAATCATCATCGTCGGCCCAATCAATCCATTTTCAATCTCAAAGTGGATTCGGTGCCCCAATCATCTCTTTATCATTTAATCCAATCAATCAGCATCCTAAGTCACCTAGGGTAATCTCTGAATGGCGTTTGAAGTCCCTTCCATCATCCTATCTAATCCATTGGTCGATCTTATCAATCAATCATTGATCGATCTTATCCAATCCAATCCAACCGCATTCCTATCCAATCACATTCGACCCAATCAATCTACTTCCATCTCAAAGCAGATTCGGTGTCGTAATCATCCTTTGATAATCAAATCTTATCGTCATAATCAATCACATCGCACCATCCAATCATCCAATCATCCTAATCTGAGCTTTAATCCAATCCCGATCTAAGCCTGTCCTAAATCTCGATTTGGGATTTTGTCCATTTCCATCCAAAATCTTTATCCATCATCTTTATCCTTTCATCATCATGAATTCTTATCCTCCATCAATAGTAGTCAAGGGAAACCCTAATTACGTCAACGATGATAATGAAAGTCTTGTTGATCAAGAGGTATACGACATAGATCCCTTTGACACTATCATCACTAGTAAGCTTTCTCCACCCACATTCCAAAATCCAATCACCCCATTGAGTTATCCCATCATGTCTTCATCTATGCCTAACCACACTCCTTATGCTATCTTTGACAAGGGATGTCCATCATATCCATCATATCCTTCATCTACATCATCCTCTTATCCAACACCATCATCCCCTTATCCTAGTTTGCCATCATAATACCCCTATCTTGATCCCCCATCCACATCCTCTTATCTCAATCCTTCATCCGCATATACCCACTTCCCCAATCTCCCATACCAATCTACTCACCCTAATCCTACATTCACATCTTCCTATCTTAGTCAAACACACCCACCAACTTACCCTAATCTGACATCTGCATCTCCCTATATTAATCTGCCACCTCAATCCTCCCATCCTCATCCAGCATCCCCATACCCTTACTACAATCCACCACCCGCCTCCTTGTGTCCTAATTCACCATGCCAATACCCCTATCTTAACCTTTCACCTAATCCCCCATCTATTCCCAGTCCTGCATCTAATCCCATTCCCCTATCTAATCCTAGCCCACCAATCCCTAGTCCTAATCCACCACTAATCCATAAACCTTCATCCACTCCCGCTTCGCCATCTCAGCCTAGTGTATTCAAGTTTCTCCAAGGACTTATAACAAAGGAAACATCCCCCACTCCACACATTGCAGTCGTGGAACCATGCCATCCCAACCCATCATCCATGGTCGTTAGTGATGAGACCCTTCTCCATCCAACACCTATCATTGATGATACCATCACATCCTCTGAATCCACCGAGTCCCCATCTCCTACCATCACATCCTCTGAATCCACTGAGTCCCCATCTCTTACCATCACATCTACCAAATCCATTGAACACCCGCTCCCTACTCCGAGAGCCATCAAACCTATCGATGACACCCAAATCCAATCCACTTCTTCCACTCCTACTATCCATTCCCAGGAATATCTTGAATCCTCCATCCTTCCATCTTCCCCACTTGAAGAGTCCACCCATGACTCCATTATCATGCCTCCCGCACACGATGAGTCATGCCAAGAGCTTAATCCAAAGCATGCCAACATATCCCCTCCTCCAGATCAAGGTCCTACCATTCCACCTAGTCTACCGCAAGATCACAGTCCCCCATCCATTCCATCCCATGATCCTCTTGACATTCAAGATTCTACCACTCCATCTCCATCTCCATTGCATGAGCCTACTACCACAAAATCAGATCCTATCATATCCCCTACTCCCTCTCTCGATACCACCCATCCAAATGTTGCTATCCCATCATCTCCTTCTCAGGATCCCCCATCATCGCCTAAAAATGCTATCTCCACACTGCTTGCATATCCCCTTGGTACTCTCACATTCTTCCATGGTGGCCTCCTTGTAGAAGAAAAACATAGTGTGTATACCACCCATCATCCCCCACCCAATAATGGACTCGCATCATGTTTTCAGAATAACAAAAATCCTATCATGGATCGAATGCTCAAGAAAATGAACTATCAAGGAAAAGGTCTAGGCCTTCACGAGCAAGGTATTTTAGAGCCCGTCCAAGTCAAAGAGAAAATTTGCATGCAAGGTCTTGGATCTATTCCCCAAGACTCACAATCTAAACACGTTGGTACAGCCTCTAGACATCCTCAACGAGCCTTTTCCAAAAGAAATGTCGGCTCTTCCCATCGCTCCACCAAATCATATGCTGCCATCCCTCCTCCTCTATCATATCACCTCAAAAAAACCGTCCATCTTCCTCCTTCATCCGCTCCATCCATTTTGGGTCCTTACATCCCTCCATCCACAATCTCCCATCCTTCATCTACTGCATCTATCTTGGGTTCTTATGTCCCTCCACCCACTCTATCCATCTTGAGTCCGTATATCCCAAGATCACCTCCTCCATCTCATTCGCTCATTCATCCAACAACTATACATGTCATCCATCATAAACATCCCTCTAGCATATCCCATAATCAGGATCAACAAAGGCACATAACTGCACATCCTCCATCTACACGTAATCCTCATACTCCTACCTCCATTGCTCCACACCATCCATCTTCTCACACCCATCCTATTGCTAGTATGAGCACATTGGATGCCAGAGGAAAAATGCATCAATCTAAATACCCACATGAATCCAACGCTTCCCATGTCCCCTCTAAAAGACATGGTAAAGAAAAGAAAAATAAAATCCCAAATCAAAATCAAATCTATAGCTCGCAAAGAGCCAGCAAAGCAAAGATCAAAACCATGTGGATCCTAAAGAAAAAAGATGCAATGCCATCAAATGAAAAGTCTGTAAGAACATCCAAAGTTGCTAATCCAAAAGCTAACCATACCCACCTTTCATCTCCTAAGTCTGTTTTGGGTCCCTATGTCCCAAAATTCACTATTCCATCTCCTCCATTATCCCCACATTCTCCATCCATTCATCCCTTTATCTTTTCACATCCATCACCACATGTGCCAATGTTGGTCCTAAACTCATCTCCCCATCACATATCCACCCCCTCATTCTATCCATACCATTTCCAACATCCCACCCATTATCCCCTGTATCTTCCCATCAAATCCCTCTCATTCATCCTCTAGCATAATCCATTTATCCTAAGGTTGTACCAACATCCAATAGTCGGTTCAAACATGAGCTCTTAATACCTCGTATGGAACTTGATGCTTGAGTCCTTCATCCATATACTTATCGCATGTCTTCTAAATCCACTTATTCGCCTCCCTATCCTTATCCATCTCCTTTCGCATGCTATCCAAAAATCCAAAAAAAGTCCAAAAAAAAATTAAAAAAATCAAAAAATCAAAAATAGTAAAGAGAAATAATCTGTCCAATGGTGAAAACTTGGCAAACAAGTGCCTTGGATAAGTACCATGATGAAAACCTGGCAAACAGGTGTCATGCGTAAATCCCCATCTGCACTTGGGGGCAGCTTCTTGATATGCGTTCCCTCCATCTACTTTGCTTCCTGCTACACTTTCGGCTATGCACCCATCTTCTTGCTATACATCATTTTCATCCATCCCCTCCACCCTATCGAGCTTACACATCCTGTTTGGCATATTTCATTTATCCCAATCCTTCCATCCTCCTTGTGATCTTGATAACAATGGGGCAAACATATAAACATGCTTTGGACACCTCTTAGCATACATTCCCCTCATCCGCGCACTATCCTAATCCTCATTCGCACTCGTCTACCTTCCTGATCCACCTATCATGCTACCTTCCATCTCCCTTCCTTATCCACGCATCCTATCTTCATCCATCTCACTCTTTTATCTTCCCATCCACTTGTCTTCCATTCTTCATTCCTCCCCGCACATGACATATCTAGAGTGGGGGAATCTATCTTCCTTTGTAATGTAGTCCTTGGAGACATCATCCATTCCATCATAGCATCCCTTCCATTTCCCCATCCTTATCTTCTAATCGCTCCCCATAATCCTTTTAACCTCCCTATACTTATCCCCCTACCCATCCATCATAACATCCCTTCCCTCTCCCCATCATTATCTTCCTGTCCATTTATCTCTATCCACATCACATCTCTTAATCCCTTTTCATTGGTATCTAGCTATAGCCTACTATCTCATCATCCATCATCTCATCATTCATCTCTTCATCATATCATCCGCCCACTTCATCTTTGATGATTTGGATACCTATCCCATCCCTGAGCTTTGTGTAGCCATCATCCTCTGATCCAATCCAATAGGTCTATTTTGTCCCATCGTGTCGGTCCAATCATTTTATCCCCTTATCTAGGGTTAGCTCATCATCTTTCATCCATCACTTGTCTTTGGCCTGCTGTCAAACTACGTTTCCCCTATGCTTTCACGTAGGCAAGGTTGATCATTTGATCCACCCCTGGGGTTCCATCATCGATCTTCATTGTCCACTTATCGCCTATCATCAATCTTTCTACTTTTTCCATCTGATCCTCTTCCATCCATCATCGATCTATATTGTCCACTTTTCTCCTGTTCTCCATCCTATCTTGGTCATCCATCAAAATCTCCATCATGGTCTGTCGTCAGCCTTTTATCGAACTATGAGGGCTTTGCACTTCCACATAGGCAAGGCTAATCTTTGATCGGCCCCCGAGCCCCTAGGTCACTAGGATGTGTTAGTCTCCTATCTCATTTCATGTCTCTTGTGTCGCGTCATCAAGCTACACCCTTATCTAGCTGGATCTTAACAAATGAGATTCACTTGTATCATCAAATCCAATCAGTTCTGAATATCCCGCGTCATATCAATCTTTTAACTTAGTATCCATCATCGGTCTCAACAGGATGCATCCTTCCTAACAGACCTCATCAATCCCATCCATCCCCTTGATTGATCCTATGGCAAAGGACATTTGAAATTAATTGTGATCTTTTGATGCTTTTGGATTTTGTTTATCTTTTGAGCTCCCTATCATCACTTGTCATGGTCGCCTTGATCCATCATATCATGGTGTGCTTTGACTCGTCAACATAGGGGTGTATCTTGATCTTTTTTGTCTTCTCGGTTGTCCCACGTAGTACCCACCAAGATCCGAGGTCTTGTGTTACGTTGGGGCATCCTTGGCGCTTAATGGTTATCCCAATACAGGCATGACCAAGGTCACAATGACTTTGGGGTGTTGGGATGCCTTCTTGTTTGTTATGTTTGTTTTATGCATTAGACACTAATCCGCCTTGGTTCTTCATACCTTGGCATCTTGTGCCCTTATGCTATAGCAAAAATCAGTGCTCCGATGATGGCAAATTGCATTTAGATTGCATTTCATCCTTCATCACACTCCCCTCCCAATCTTCCATCACATTGCATCATCTTCTTCAACTCCCCTTGCATCATTTCCTCCATTTCGAGAGCCCCCCCGTGTTCTCTTGAACCCGCATGTCCTCTTGAGGGGGCATCCTTCATCCCTAACTTTCATCTTTCCCCCATCATCTTCCTTCCTAGTCACTTCTTTGAATGACTGGGGCATCTTTCCCAATCTAACCATCTTCTTCTAGGTTCTATGTTTTAATATTCTTTGAAATGATGCTACTTCGTAACACCATCTCAAAGAGGGGCAAAATGTAGACGTCTAAATTTGGACACTTAATTTATCCAAATTCATCCCCTTTTGTCTTATTTTCGTTAATTAAGTAATATTGCTATTATTTAATTAATATCTTTAGTTCTTTTCACCCCTAAGGTATTTAATCAATAATACCTTATCTCTGTAATCCTCCTTCCATCAATTGAATTAAATAAATATTCTATTTATTTAATTCCCTTTATGTCACATCCTCCATCATTTTTTTTATCTTATCTTAATCCTTCCTCTAATCCCATCATTAGGATGTGCACATGCCTAATCCTTGATTAGGATGTGTCACATCCTCCAACTTTTGCAAGTTGGCCTCTAATCTCTCTTAGCCACCTAACCACCCTCTAATCCTTCACTAACTAGCCTAATCAATCTCTCAAGGAATTTTTAATTCTTTTTATCCTTCCAAGGAATATTAAATTCCTTTTCTCTTCCCCATGTCCTTTGTGACATGTGTCCTTAGTCAACCCTATTAAAGGCTTTCTCCTTTTGGACAAGGCATCTCCCTTCCCCATGTGAATTTTTAATTCACTTTTTAATCCCCCAATGCATTTAAGGAATTTTAAATTCTTTCCCATCTCCCCATGAGAATATTTGAGGAATTTTTAATTCCTCACATGTCCTCTCACCCACATGGGGACAAGGACCTCCTTTATGAGGAGATCTTGTCCAATCCCAAGGTACTTTGTACCCCTCTCCATGTCATGTACTTCTCCTTCCACCTCATGTCCACTTCACCTTTTAGGGCTAAATCACATGCCACATGTCAAGATGTGAGGGCTTGTGAGTTCTCAACTCACCTTAGCCCTACATCTTGATATTTGGTGGCTCAATCTTGGCCATCCATTTCCCCTAGGATTCTCAAAATTCCTATAAATACCCCCTCTTTTCTCCCATTTTGGGGAGATCATTTTGCTAGCCAAACTCTTGCAATTTTGTTTCTCAACTTATACTTAGCCATTTTCATGCTTTCATCCACTTGCACTCATCCTCACAACACCACTTAGCTTGCATCTACTTGCCATCCAAGGAGCATACACATCAAAGATCGAAGGGCCAACCAAAGGATCAATTCGACGCAAGGTATAAAGTTCCATTTTGTTGCTTTTATCTTGTTTTGTTTCCAACTTAGGCTAATCTTGAGGTGTAGGTTGTTTTAGTTGTTTATTTGCACTCTTTTACTTGTTGCTTGCTTTCTAACGCTCACATTCGACCTATCACACATACAACCTAAAAACATGAAAAACTGTGCAGAAAACTCATAAAAGCAGGATATTAAAGCTTCAAATCTGAAACACAAAGCATCAAACTACTATTACCAATCTTGAGACCAGAAAATGGAAAGAAAAACACTATGTATTATTGGAACGAAAAGAGTGTCAATCTGCCAAAACTGAGTACAAAGGGTTAACACGCTAAAAAATGCATTAGAGTAGGAACTGCAAACTGAACTCAGAAGGAGAGATCAAAAGACTAAGTCTTTTGAAAGGCATAGCTCTCAAGAAACCCTAATCTGAGCTCAGGAAAAGGCTCGAGGAAAAAAGATTCAAACTATCTCAAAAACTGCATAAAAGTAGAAAAAAGCATACTCCTTTTATGATGAACTTGTCAAGCCTCTAAAAATAGGTTGAATTTTCTTTAAAAGCTCAAAAAACACCTTATCTCTCCAAGATAAGACTCAAATCCGACCAAGAAAAAAAGTCAACAATAATCTGCTAAAAATAGCAAGAAATCATAAAACAATTTATAAAAGAATGTTTTACGATTCTGCTTTACAAGATTACAAATTCTCACAATTGGTCGACTTTTTGCAAATAAAGATTAAAAATATTTTGCGAAAAGAAAAACTTCTTATTTCTCCATTACAAGACTTTGATTTTCTCAACAAATCATAAAAATATTACATATCATTATCTTCTCATCAATCTTCAATTGATTTCTCTAAACTCAATGGAAAAAACAAGGAACCCTAAATAGATAATCATCAAAACCTAACCCTAGGTCATTAGCATCCCACCATAATATTCTCATTGTTTTCTCAAATAACATAACCCACATCAAGTCCCTACATTTCACTAAGGCAAAGAATAAATCAAGACTTAACCATTGACCTAGGCACATAAAGTAAGTCTTAAAAGACTTAACATATCGACCTAACATACAAATTTTGGCCTCCCTCAAATATCAAGATTCAAACTTGGATTAAAACATAATGAAAGGATTATCCCATGTGATATTGACTGAATATTCTAGATAATCATAAGGTCGAATTAGGGTTTCAACAAAACAAATTCAAACCCTAATAATCACTTCATTTCTCACTCTCCACTTTGAAGGAAAAGAGCTCTGCTTGAAATGAACGCCACCATGATTGAGTTGAATCTGATCTTCTGTGCTTTGAGAATCTCCAGTTCTTTCCTCTGACACTTGAAACTCCATTTGGGTAAGCTTGTTTTGTTTGCTATTATTATTTTTTCATCATTAAAGTTGTGGAATGTCATGCTTCTTTTTGACTTCTCCTTGCATGGTCGACCTGCTATGAGCTCAAGTTCCATTTGAAAGCTCTATGTGAGAGCTCATGGGTTATGGTGTTTGCTTCCTGTGCACAAGGTAAGTTGTGTGTTCATAGACTCTATGGCTTTATATTTTGTTCACTATGGGCTTATAGCCATGGCTAGCACATCTTCTAATGCCTCTATTTTTGTGTATTTTATGTGTTTGTATTTACTATTCTATGCTCTATTCCCACTATGAGAGCTCGACTATTATTTAAGAGCTTGAAATCTTGGTTTTGGAAGCTTCGTGGAGTCCTCGGTTGCGGCTAGGGTGCTCATCCACGGAATTTAAGTGGTGAGTTACACTTAAGCACATACTGTCCTCCTCAAAAGCTCGACCCTTCATTTGATATTCAAGGGCCATGTACAGGCCGTAGCCTTATGTGTATTATAGAGAGCATGTTTAGAGATTTTGGGCTTGACCCAAAATAGGAAATCCACCTCCTTGTGTATTTGAAGACAAATCTGTATATGGGTATTTGAAACTTCTGAATAAAACTTTATTTCCTTTATTTTGAAGCCTGATTCACCACAAAAATTCACATTTTTGTATTTTCCTGCTGTCTATTACAAAATCTTCACATGGGTTATTACTGTTATTTGCATTTTTTGTGTTTAAAAGACAAACCATAAAATGGCTACTCTGTATATTCAATTCTCTTAAGCTATGAACTCAACCCAAATAGGAAAACCGTATTTCTAATTCTGAAGCTCAACTTAAGAATGGAACTCCTTTTCTATACCTATTACATCACATAAAATTCTCAACTAGATTGATAGATCAAACTACTTTGATGTTGTGATAAGAATACCCCATGGATGGCCAAAAATAGTGAAAATCTGTATATTTACTGGAAACCCCAACGTGGGTACTTTTTTTTTGTCTTTATTTTCCTTCAGAAATGGAAACTCCTATGGGGAATAACAAAACTATGTATTTATTTGTATTTAGCCTTATGGGTTTGACTCATAACAACTGATGCTTTATTCTTATATTATGTTTTGAGAAGAAAACTCACATGATGAGATGGAAACATATCTATTACCCTTAACACTCTTGTGCAGCTTAGCTCGACCACCATGGTCTCTTTTGCACTTTTAGTTGCAAAACCCATACTTGGCATTTATTATTAAAACTGGGTTTGACCTCTCTCCTATTTCTGCATTTTTAGTAATTGTGTTAAAACTGAACTTCACCATCATTTGAATTCCTTACTCTTCACATGCTTCTATATTTGTCTCTTCATGGAGCAAAAATGAGCACATACTTATAAATTCTGGAAATGAATGCTTTATTTGAACTACAACCATATGCTTCATGTTGCTGGACTCTATGTAGAGATTTTAAAAGAAACATTATTATGTTATAGACTACATCTTATTTGATTCCTTCAATACACAATTAACACCTTCGAGACACCTTTGTTATGCTTGTCCTTTCCTTATCATTATGAAATGATCATCCATATTATGTCCCCTGATGTTGTATTTATATTACCAGTCAAGTTAGAACTGGCCATTCATTTATCACTTGAATGCACTATTTGTCTTTCATACCCTTGAGTTTCAACATGGTACCCTTCATGCATTTTTATGTTCCACTTATTAAATTGCTCTTTGAATCTGCTCTCTTTCATGATGAAAATTAAAACAAAACTCTCCATTAAGGCATAATGTATGCTTGTTCACTATCCTTGACTGTGAAAAGAATGAATTGAAATGAGATATATGATTATGATCAACAAGTAACACAGAATATGAATTATGCAACAATGTTTGATATAGATGTACTCAACAGAATCAATTCAGTGAACTAAATTCACTATTCACCTGTAGCCTTCAGAAAAATAACTTGATCATTATGAATGTATAGTTGGTTTAGTAGCTCGATAGATAATTCTATTTTACTCTTTTAATTGTAACTCATTTCTTTTGATGAATCTTTAAATCAGCCCATTTGATGAATAGGGCAGCATGTCGAGCTCTACCCTTGTGGGAGCCCATTTATCTCCACATGCTTGGTCTTCGAATAATGATCAGCTTCATGATTTTACCTATACCTGCACAAGGAAACAAACAATGTTAGCATAAAAACAAAATAATATGATGATCATGATATTGTTATTTCTCCTTCAGCTCATTTCTTTCATAATGCACTTGATTGATTGTTTCAATGCATGATTAATAGTAGGTTGTGCTATTGTGGGTGCCTCATATAGGTTACTTCATAATCGGAGCCACTGACACCCCCTCTTTTCTCTTGCAGGTCAATGAAGCTCAAGAAGACAAAAGTGCACCATTCAGTATCAACCATCGATAATCAGGCAATGATGATTATGTTGTCACTTATATGTTTTATTTTCCGCATCTTTAGTAGTGTAATGTGCTATTAATGATACATTGTGACAATCACATCCATGGCTTGTGTGGATATTTTGATTTCATCTTTTATGCCTTTCATTTGAAAAGAAAATGCATTTAAACGCAATCTTGTAATATCATTTTGATTCTTGCAATCAAATGAAGCCTTGTAAATATGAATCTTTTCATGAAATGAACGAAAGCATTTAAAATGCTTTGTTGTGTATATGCTTAATTTTTTATTTCACTTAATTCTAGAACATCTAAAAAGCACTCTAAAATTCTAATTTTCTTTTAAATGCACAACTGTTACTTGATGAGTAATAATAACAATGCCAAACAACACTTAAACTTAATCTGCAATTTCATCTTAAGATAAAATAATGTTCAGCCAGCTCCACCAATTGAGGTGAGGCAAAAATTTGGTAACATTTTGGTGATTTCTGCTATATGCTTGCCTACTAAGCATAGATTAGTGGCCTTAAGACAATCCATTGGGCGTAGAGTCAATTATGCCCCATCTTGAAACTCAGAAACTTGAATAGCAACACTCCAAATAGCAGCAAAAGAAAAGAAAACAAAACTGAAAGTAAAACTAACAGGCCCTGATGGCCAACTGAACAATGTGCCACAACACTTAGAGAAAGCAAAACTACTAAAATTAAATGTGTGGAACACACTTATTGGCTGAAAACACTAACTCTAACCTATTCTAATGAGCCAAAGTTGCTGGTCAAACAAAACCATTCACATGATGGGTGAAATAACACCCCTTTCTCTATAATCTGCAAAGCTGAATCAGCTTGTGAATCCACCAAAAGATGTGGAGAAATATCAAGTATTGAATGGTTTGTTGCAATACCCTCCCAAAAGGGAAAAAGTATTATTGAACTAGTGATGATTAGGTAAAAAAATGAGTCAATTGTGCATAATTGGATACCTCATTGGCTGCTCGACATCAGTATTATCATGGGGCTAGTCCTTCTTGCTCATTTCCAATCGAGCCAGGTGACTAATAAGACATCCCCTTGATAACCTAGGACTAGAAGTAAAGCAACCTGAATGATCATTGATGACAACATCATCCTCTCCTTGCATAATGGTTTGGAATACTAACTCCTCCTCCATAGTTAATGGGCCACCCTCCTTCGTAAGAGTGGCCATCGAAACTATCCATTCTTGGGGAGATCTTAGAAACAATGGATATAGGGTTAACTCCCTCATCTTTATTCAACGGGAAGCTTTCCAAAATAGGACTCTTTTCTTCAACAAGGGCAGGCAACGGTTCAAAAAACAAGATAGCTTTCTCCAACTAATCCTCATTTGGCATATTAGTTTCAAGCTCCTCTATGTAACAAAAAGGAAGCTCATCCGACTAGTCAAGATCATTCTATTGGTTAGGCTACCCTGTAACTAATGATTCTTTTAAGAATTCAGCCACCTCCCCCTCTTGCTTCTTCTGATCAGAGTAACCTTTCCCCAAGGGTGCTGGCATATCCTTTAAGCGTGAGCATAAAAGCTCAATTTCAGGATGGAAAAGATCCTCTTGGCCACTTTCTTGCAGTATTAAAACATCAGAGTTCAGAACTTCTTCTTGTTGTTCTGGTGCTGGTATGGTGTAATCTAAGATGTGCTTTCTTCACTATCCACAAAAAATGACAATTCGTTGAACAGATCATGCAGAGCTTGAGAAATGTTTGCCATTTCTTGATGTAGAATCTATGGTTCCTTAAACACAACCTCCTTTATCTCTTGTAGAAACTTCTCTTGATGTGGCGAGTCTTCTCCTTCACTATACCAACTAGATACTTCAAAATAATCATCGATATTATGTTGCTCCAATGAACCAACTTCCTCTACATATGCAACACTCTTAGGTTCAGCCGAGAAAGGAGTGCAATCAGTAGCAATGGCCTGCTCTCTCTTGCAACAATTATTCCTTTGAAGACTTTTCATTGTCCTTCACAAAATAGGGTAGCTCATTAGTGAAAACATGGAAGGATTCATCAAGGGAAGGCTTCTCTTGACCAATCTTTTGTTGCTGCAAATGGTAAACTACCAAAGCTAAATGTAATGGGTTTACCATTCTAAGCTCCTCAATGAAGAGTAGGGTATCCTGATCAAGGAGGTCACCCATGGATTCCTTAGGTGAGGAAACTTGGAAAATTTTTGGAGTTCTTTGAGATGAAATCTTCTGCTCAATGGGTTGATCTAGAGCTGCACTAGGCTGACTATAACCATTTGGGATTGCAAGTTTAAGAGGCTGGCTTGGGGAGTTTAAAGATCCATCCTACCTAAAACTTGGAATTTCGACTTTAGGTATGCTAGAAGGCTCATTTTTCATAAAGCTTGGAAATTTAAACTTACGAACCTCTTCTTGAATAGGATGTTTTGAAATGGTAGGAGTTGTTTGGACGTCATGCCTTTGAAACTAAGCAAGTAGAAGTTGTGTTTGTGTGGCTGTCTCCCTCTCTAAATCCTCCTCAAGCTGAATTCTTTGGGTCTCTAGCTCCTGTTCATGTAGATAGGTTTGATAAGCCAGCTCCTCCTGCTGCTGATTATACTCATGCTGCTTCTTGATCTCTTCTAGCTGATTCGTGAACTCAAGCAATGTACTCTTTATGGTTGCCACTTCCCTCTATTGGTCTATTTCACTCATTTTCCTTTCATAGTTCAATAGTATTTCTCCAAAACTCAAGTCTTCAATATGTTGGGACTGATTTGGGGAAAATAACGGCAGAGATAGAGGTTGAGCAGGGGTGGGTGGGTGGCAATTATAAAACAGATGTTGGTTTTGAGAAGCCATGGAATTGAAACCAACAACATGATTATGCTGATATGGTTGATATGAGTATGGATATGTAAGGATTTCATGATATGGCAGATTGTATGACATATTATCGTGAAGCTTCGACATGCTTGTTCATCTGAAGGCTTAAAAACAAGCAAAAAATAGAATCTTTAAAAGCATACCAGCACTTTATCATTCTGAAACTAGAAAAGGCTTCTCGAAGTCACTGTGGTGTGTGATGATTCTACCTTCAAAGGCTAATAATTCTGAAGAGAACACCCGACCCTTCAGTATGTGTTCTTCTGTGTGTTGTTTACACTGGATCTGCATGAAAATCAGAGAATGGAGTTGCCAGGTATATTGAAGGAGGGCCTCCAAAAGGCTGAATAACTTGCTACATACACCAAACAACAATCTTAAAGGATTAAAACTTCTTTGAAATTGATTTTCAGGGTCCCACTGGGAATGATAATGGAAATTGTTGTTATGGTATTTCATGAACTTTCGGCCCATACTTTTAGCACTTGTTGATGACAAATTAATGTGTAAAGTTAGCTTGGGCTTGTTTAATTCATTGCTACAACTTAGTTCAATGGTGTGTTCATGAGGTGGATGCACGATCTGAAAATCTGCAAACCTTAAGAAATTGCACTGGTTTTGTGCAGCTATAGGCTTTTCTTGGTCAAGCAAAACATAGTTTGGGTAGTTTGTCTATTGTAGCATCCTCCATTGTTACTGTTCATTCATAGCTTAGGATTTAAAACAACTTATCTTACCCTTCCCCTCTTGCTATTTCTTTTGGTCCTTGGTTAGAGTAGGATCTCAAGCATCACCATGAAGCTAAATTAGATGAACCTGGTGGGTTTCAGCTTGCTATTTTGAGTGGGCAATCACTGTTCATTCACTTTCAACACTTTGAAACTGCATTTGTAACTCATATGTAAGACCACCCTATGTTACCAGCAAAACCCATCAACCAACTGAGAGATTCCAAGCATGTCATCACTTGACACCGAAGAGACTTTGGGTTAATTTTAAGCAACTTGTTGTTGAAGATTTCCTTTCAAGAGAGGCAGTGCACTTATGCATTGCCTATGTTGAGAAGTGCATAAAAAACACAACATGTCCTATTGTCCAAATTCAACTATTAATTAAATAATTCTTAATTATTTAATTAATTCACATCTTTTATTCCTCCTTACTATTTAAATAAATAAATTATATTTATTTTATTTAAATACATCACTAATTTATTATGTCTCCCTATAATTAAATAAATTTATAAATTTATTTAATTAATATTTTTCCACTATTTCCTCTTGATTATTTAAATAAATAAAATTTATTTATTTATTTAAATGCGTCATTAATTCCTTATGTCTTCTTGTAATTAAATAAATTCCTATGGTTTATTTAATTATTGACCACCTTATCCATTTCATCCATAATTAAATAATTAGTAATAATTATTTAATTATCATATAGACTTTTCTTCTAATTTTAAATAAAGTCATTTATTTAAAATTTCCACTTTCTATTTTCCCACCAAGTAAATAATTTAAAATAATTATTTACCGTAACATGACCCCACCACTTTTGAATTAAATTATTTTTTAATTTAAAAGGTCAACATCACGTCTTGAATCAAATAATTTTAAATTCTTATAATTTGATCTCTAGCAGCTTCATTTTTCATGCCCAATATCCCCTGGTCACATGCATTCTTGACCTTTGATTTGATTTTCCCAAAATCAAATCTCAGCCCTCCATTTGAAATTTTAACCTAGTTTTTCCCTAACCCTCATTGCTGGTTGTCACATGCAATTTCAGCCTTTGATCTTAGGGCTTTCTCAACTTTCAATCCTGGCCATTCACCCAAAATTGACTTTCTTATAAAAGGGCAATGTCAACCTCATTTGGGGACTTTTTTTCATCTCTTGACTTCATCACTTCATCATCTCACACTTCATGCTTTAGAATTTAGGATTCCACACTTCTTCACACTTGTAGAAATTTGAGTACACTTGCATTTTAGATTAAATCCTTCAATATTTGCTTAGGTCTTGTCATAGTCATAGTTTCTCATAAAAAATATGAGGACAAACATAATATTGCAGCAAGTGGAGAAGGGAAATGAAGGTCAATCATGGAGGGCTTGAATACTTTTGGTGAAATATTTTCTTTCTTTTATGCATTTAACTCTATTGTACTTCATTTTTTAGCTAGGGTTTTGTTTTACACATTTTATTTCATGCTAACCTAGATTTTACCTTAGTTACAAGAAGCTTTAGGCTTCTCAGTTGTCTTAAGTTTTTTGTTGACTATGTAGGTACATGTATAATTTTAGCATACAAACTAGCAAAGAAGTCATAGCATGGGACTGTTATGAAGAACAATGACTATCATAAACATGAGAAAAGTCAACAAGGGAAGACCTAAAGAGAATTTTATGACAGTCATCTAATGGAAAAAAATCACATTGTGCATCATGATTAAGCATATTTGGAAGGTCTTAGAGCCTTCAAAGGAGCATGGGTATTTCAATGACAAGAGGATAATCTATGATGATAAAGCAGACACTTTGAAGGTTGAACAATCCACCAAGCTAGAAAATGGTAGAAAGACAATGATCATAGTGTCATTAAGCATGCAAATGAAGGGATTGTCACATGCATTGAAAGACAATGATGAATCATAAAATAAAGGACAGCCCCATTGCATTGGAGTTAGGGACTGTGAAATCCAATTAAGGGTAGGGTGTTTCAGTAAAGGACACTAGTCATGATTATTGAGGAGATTAGTCAATAAATCCACAAAGAGATTCAATGGAAAGTCATGCCATAGTGTCATTAAGCATGTAAATGAAGCGACAATCTACCATAAAGAGCAAAAATCACCCCATGAAGGAAAGATGGGTTTTAGTTACCTAAGATGTTCTAAGGCTATCTTCATCCTACCATGGAAAACAAATAAAATGCTGACTCTTCTTGATACCCATAAAACCATAGTGAAGGAGGATATCAAAAGGATAGTCCATGCAAGATGGATAGGTCTGAGTCAATAAGAATCCTAAAATTTTTATGCCAAGTCAAAGGTGGACAAGAAAAAAAAAGCACATGGAGCATTCTTGAAGTGAACAACAATAAAGAATAGTATAGAAGAGAAGTCTATGAAGAATTACATGACTAAAAGAGCAATATTTATGACCCTGTTGTGGACATAAAGAGGATAATAGCCTAGTGCTTCTAGAGGAAAATGGTATAAATGTTCAAGTATTGATGAAAATGACACTCTCAAAGGTTCAATCATGTTAGACATTAAATTTTCAAGTATGTAGAGTACAGTCCGATAAGGTTCGCAATAGGCAGCAAAGGGACAATCATGGCTAGGAAGACACTACTTTCAGAGAGAACAACTATCTATGAATAAATGTCTCCTGGAGATGTTTGTAGATAAATATTAAGCCAAGATAGTAGCATATCAGGTGTAATAGTTTCACATCATTTTCTTTGTGCATTAAGGACATTACAGTGTCATTGGAAAAAAAGGTCTCTATCATGGTCAAAAAAGTTCTCTATCATGGTCATGCCATGAACAATATTTCATAGGCTACTAAAGACAAAGATAATCTCAAATGTAAAGCCAATGATGAAGGGAAATTTACTTTAAAGATAGTACAATCCATGAAGGTTTTAAATACTTACAGGAAGCAACCAAGCAAGAAGGGTTTTGGTGATATTGTTCAAGGATAGAGCATTGGTTGTGTACAAGAGAAGAGCTCCATCGTAATTCTTCTCATAATGAAGTCCAAGAAAAATCACTGCGAACACAACATCAAAGAGAGAGAAACCACACATGCTGAAAAGTATTACATTTAAGAGAAAACACTATAGGAAATAACAAATTTTATCATTTTTCTATCATAACTAGAGCATAAGCAATGTTTTCTTTCACATATATGAAAATAATCTCAAAATTTTCATTCAAGGGAATGACTTACCAACACGTTCTCCCGATTCCACCATTGTAGACAATACCTAAATGCTTCAAACCCTTGGTGGCAACAACATAAAACATAGGCACATGAAAATGAATGCAAAATAAGCCCACATGTAGGGTTAGGACCTCTATTGAGTTTCTCAAGAAAACCCTAATCTTGGCCAACCCAAGTGTTTATTTTTAACTTTTATTTCATATAGTGCATGAATATTGATACTTAGGCCTTGACATTTTCCTAGTGAGAGGTGTGGATTCCATGAGAGTCATAAGGAGATAGGACCAAACAATGGATTAAATCTTCCCCTTGTATTTGTGCATGAGGTTAAGAAAAAAATAAGTATGTAAAAAAATATTAAAGGTACAAATCACTTTAATATTTGTCATATGTAATGCAAGAAATAAACAACTACATAACACTTATTAAAGTAAATCATAACTGATTGTCTTCAATATTTGTTTAAATAGTTTATTCTTGTCCCAAAGTTATGCAAAAACAGGAGTGGAACTAAGGTATTATACATGCAGTGAGAGATATGTTGAGTTATATCTTTGACTTTAAGTCAAATTTAAGTGTTTTTGGAGTTCTCTTCGGTCAAACAACTTGAGAGTGGTAGTTTAGAACTAAATTAGCTCAAATTGGAGTAGTTATGAGCCCCCTTTTTTAGGATTTTCTATTTTTCTCGTGAGTTGGATATTTTGGAGTGCAGTTGACTACAATTAGCTCCTCTTGGTACTTTGAGACTAATTTTGTATCATAGGAGGGAAAGCTTATGCTTTTTTCTTAGTTTTATATTTTTTGTTCTCTCTTGCACATTGCAGAGATTCTGAGAGTTTTGCAGCTCAACTTATTTTCATGTAGCAGAAACTTTTTCTTTGAAATTAATAAAGAAAAGAGTTATTGGTCTTATTTGGAGCTTTCATTTTGCATTGTGTATGTATGTTCTTGCATATATTCATTGTGGTTCATGCGAATCCTTTGTTTTCTTACTCATCTAAGCAATATATTTTGAATTTTGCCATATTAAATCAGGTCATATCTTATGTCAAACCAATTTTGAGCAAAAATTGATGTGTAAAATTATTTTACCTTCAATACAAAGCTAAAAATTGAAACCATCATGTGAAAAACTTATGATTTTATGCAAAATTTGAATTGTGAACATCATAACCAGCAACTTTTGATTCAAATTTATAAGTAAATGCTTTAGTTTTTCATTCCAAATCATTGGTGTATCACCTCCTAAAATTAAATTTACATTTCCAGAGAATCTTTATATCCCATTTCCAATTAGATCCATTAGTTTCTAGGAGATCTAAAGGGGAACCAACACATAATCTGGAGATTCATCTTCATCATGAGCAACCCGCAGGCTGAAAGATGTTTCCATGTTTCACGGGATTGTTGAGCCTCCAAGCTTAGCATCTGGGTGCAATCCTTCATGACAATAGTTTTTGGCATGCTCGAAGGGACAAATTGGAATTTTTCAATCCAAAGTTTTCTCATATATCAAGTTGATAGTTGGTGTGTATTTCAGTGATCTCAGCCTTTGGAGGTATGAAAACAACACATTTGGCAACTTTGAATGGTATTTCTACTAGTTTTAGTATGACGAAGTGCTGGTTTATTTAAGAATTTTTTTATTTTTTCTTATTTTCTAGCTTTTGAATGAATAAAACATGTCTATGTTTCATGGGTATATTTCAGATCATTTATCATATCATGAAAATGCTGCTAATCCACTCTCTTATCAGCCATATCAAATCAACCATGTTGCTGGCTTTAGTCCAAATTCCATGAATTTTCATTAAAATCAACATGTTTAATATGCTTACCACCCAATCACCCCTACTCAATCTTCTTGGCAGCCTTAGTATGCTAAAAATTAACCCCAAGAAGCCCATGTTGTTTCCAACTAGCATGGCTATTCTCCCAATCAGACTCCACATATTGAAGACATGAGCTCGAGGGATATACGGTTGTAGTGAGGTTGGAGGAAATTGAGGGTATGAAGGAGATCAAGAATATAGTTTGCAGCAAGAAGAGTTGGTTTACTCAAATTATTAATACCAACATGAAGAAGATATACAAAGAAGGTAGTATGAAGATTATCTTGCAAGCAAGCTTACTACTAAATAAGAACAAATGAGAAAGAAAGAGGAATATCTCACAAGGAAGATTGTTGCATTGGTTGACCGAGTACAAAAGTTTGAGGCCTAATCAAAAGAAGATAAACCTACAAAAGAAGAGCTTCCCATGTATGAAATTCCAAGTTTCAAGCAAGGTAAACCTCCTAAGTCCTCTAATCAATCTCTTGAACTTGAAATTCCAAGTTTTAGAAGCCTTCAACCTTTGCAAGATCTAGAAACTAATCAAGAGCAGCCTAGTATACCTCAAGAGCAGCCATCTCCACAATGTATACAACCTCAATAATTTCAACAAGAATTCATTAATCATTCTTCTTCTCATATCATAATTCTCCTTTGCAAAGATGAACTCATTGTTTATCAAAGTAACTAGTTTACTAGGTAGTAAAAATAGGTGTTTGAAGAGGAAAAAGATTTTTTTTTTTTATATTGATATGGTTGCCTATGATGAACAAGAGGAAAAATCAGACTTGCAATAGGAGGTGGATGAGTATGATCAAGCAAGGCAGCAGGTTGAAGAGCTTGAGAAAGTTAATGAAAAGCATGATTTAATGTTTTTATTTGATGAACTCCCTTCTTTCATTGAGAAAGATGAAGAAAGTATACAAACTTCAAAATCATCACAAGTTTTGGAGCAACTAAAAGAGGAGGAAAAGCATGAAAATTTTTTGGTTCATGAGTTAAAAAACACTCTTCTTTTATCAAAACCCAAAGAATAATATATGAAAATTCATTTTGGAATGATCTTGAAGCTTTTGTTGCATACTGAGATAATGTGAAAGAGGTTTCAGTTGATGTGTTTGATGATCTTCCTAGTTTTTTTGATAAAAATGTAAAGAACATGTCTATATTTAAATCAATGCCATGTTTTGAGCAGTAGAATGATGAAAATCATTTGGACAAGGCATTAATTCACGAGAAGATCAGTGAGAGAAACCTTGATTTGAATAATCAAGAAATTGAGACATATGCAGCTATTGTGCAAGTGGAACAAGAGAAAAAGCAAGACATTTCTTTCCAACATATGAGTTCTGATATCTTTTTGAGTTCTCAAGAAATTCATTATGAAGATATCTTATAACATGTTGTGAATGAGGAGACTAACGATCAACATGTTGAAGATTTATGCACAAACATAATTGAGGAGTTTTTTTCAAAGTTTGATGACATGCTTCCAAGTGATTCCAACCAAAAAAAATGATGAAACAACAAATAACCAGCAAGAAAGTAGTATTAAGAGTTCAAGTTTCATCCTTTTAAAAGGATTCCCAATTAGAGATTTAGCCAAGAAGGATACCAACAAGATACAACTGGTTATCAATGCTCCTAATGATGAGATTGCAACTGAGGAACAAAAAACTTGACTTTCCCATTAATGCCAAATTGGTAGTATGTTTGATCAAATTCAAGAGATAAGTGAGTTTGGTTATGTTCTCTAGGAAGCATTGCAGTAGTTTGTCGGGTATCTTCTCGATTCTCACCTCTTATTATTAGTTCATAAACATGTAATGCATCCTTTGTTGGTTAGAAGGGAGAGTTATTTTACAAAGCCAGTTAATGGATTTGTTTGAGCATCACTCTTTGTTTGTTTAGGGTAGGGTAGAGTAGATGCTTCTAATTAATAAGTGTTGATTGCACATCAACTTTGGTTTAGTTTTAATTTTCCAATAATTTTTTGTTGCATAGTTTGCTAGCCCTGTTCAGAGCCATTATAGTTTTCTTTCAATTTTGTTTTGCTGCAGTTCAAATTCTAGCAGCTGAGTTACAAAGGATTTTTTGAGTGGCAAAGGACATGAATTGACTCCTATGCCCAATGGATGGTAAGACCACTAGTCTAAGATGCTTAGCAAGAAAGAATATAGCAGAGGTCACCAACAATGTTACCTAATTATTCCTTTCAACCCAATCAAGTTAGGCTAGGACAACACTGATGTTTTCTACTTTGTAGAAGGAGAAAGGTACACAAAAGATTTTGCTAAAGTTACTCATAATCATACAAATAGTGCCATGGAATGAATTTTCAGTTTTGATTATGCAATTGCTTTATAGAAAGGAGGAATAGTACAAAAAAATTTGAATAAAGTAGTTGCTTAGATTCATTACAAGAAATATGCTTATATTTTTCCCATACAAGTTGTGGGAATAACTGAATAGGATGCAATAAAAGATAAATTGTATATTTGAAAGTAAAACAAGACATGTGAGAGAAAAGGAATCCATCATTTCCTAAATGACAGACCCCATTGTTGATTAGTTGAATCTTCAATTCCTTCGTTGATAGCTCCAGAGGAGTCTGCAAGGGACAAATAAAATAATGTTAGAGCTCAGGATTCCATGTCTCTTATATGTTAAACCAATAGATATACAACCCATCTATTATTAAGCATCGATTCAGAAAGTTGAAGGTATCTCAAGATAAGATACACATATATCATGAAGATCCAAGAAAATTAAAGATCATCTAATCATCATGAGAAGCTCTAGGATTCTTAGTTTTCTTTTTTCTTTTGTTGAATGTGTAGGTACAAGTATAATTTTATCATACAAATAAGCAAAGAATTCATTGAATGGGACCCTTATGAAGAACAATGACTATCATAAACATAGGAAAAGTCAATAGGGGAAGACTTGAAGAGAATTATGACAATCATTTGATGGAAAAATATCACAGACAAACATCACATTGTTTATCATGATTAAGCATATTTGGAAGCAAGTATTAGAGGATAATGCAGACACTTTGAAGGTTGAATAGTCCACAATGCTAGAAAATGGTAGAAAGACAATGATCATAGTGTCACTAAGCATGTGAATGAAGTGACTGTCACATGCATTGAAAGACAGTGATAAATCATAAAATAAAGGACAGTTCCATTCATTGGAGTTAGGGACTGTGAAAGCCAATTAAGGGAAAATTATTTCAATAAAGGAAACAAGTCATGATTATTGAGGAGACTAGTCAGTATATCCGCAAAGTGATTCGATGGAAATTCATGCCATAGTGTCATTAAGCATGTAAGTGAAGGGACAATCTACCGTAAAGAGGAATAGTCACCTCATGAAGGTAGGATTGTTTTTAGTTACCTAACATGTTATAAGGCTATCTACATCCTACCATGGAAAACAAATAAAATTCCAACTCTTCTTGATACCCATAAAACCATAGTGAAGAAGAATATCAAAAGGACAGTCCATGCAAGATGGACAGGTCTGAGTCAATAAGAAGCCTAAATTTTTTATGAAGAGTGAAAGGTGAACAAGAAAAACTAAGCACATGGAGCATACTTGAAGTGAATAGCAATAAAGAACAATATAGAAGAGAAGTATATGAATAATTACATGACTAAAAGAGCAATGTTTATGACCCTATTGTGGACATCAAGAGGATAATAGCCTAGTTCTTCAAGAGGACAATAGTATAAATGTTCAAGTATTGATGAAAATGACAATCTCAAAGGTTCAATCAAGTTAGAGGTTAAATTTTCAAGTAAGTAGAGTGTAGTCTGATAAGGTTAGTAATAGGTAGTGAAGGGACGTTCATGGCTAGGAAGATAGTGCTTTCAGGGAGGACAACTTCCCATGAATAAATGTTAGTTGGAGATGTTTGTAGATAAATATTAATCCAAGATAGTAGCATATAAAGAGTGATTTTCACATCATTTTCTTTGTGCATTAAAGACAATCTGCTGTCATGGTCATGCCATGAGTAATATTTCACAAGCGACTAAAGACAAAGATAATCTCAAATGCACAGTCAAAGTTGAAGGGAAGTTTACTTTAAAGATAGTATAGTCCATGAAGGAAGGTTTTAAAGACCTACAGGAAGCAACCAAGAAAGAAGGGTTTTGGTGATAATGTCCAAGGACAAAGCATTAGCTGTGTACAAGACAAGAGCTCCATCATACTTCTTCTCATAATGAAGTCCAAGAATAATCACTGAGAACACAAAATCAAAGAGATAGAGAAACCAAGTATGTTGAAAAGTATTACATTTCAGAGAAAACACTACAAGAATTAATAGATTTTATAATTTTTTTGTCACAACCAGAGCATAAGCAACATTTCATTCAAGGGAGTGACTTACCAGAATGCTATCCCAGTTCCACTATTTCATACAATACCTAAATGCTTCAAACCCTTGGTAAAAATAACATGAAACACAGGTGCATGAAAATGAATGCAAAAAAATCCCGCGGGTAGTGTTAGGACCTCTTTTTAGTTTCTCAACAAAACCCTAATCTTGGATAAGACAAGTGTTTATTTTTCAATTTTGTTTCATAAAGTGCATGAATATTAATACTTAGGCCTTGAAATTTCCTTAGCGAGAGGTGTGGAGTCAACTGGAGTCATAAGGAGCTAGGAAAAAACAATGGATTCAATCTATCCCTTGTATTTTTGCACGAGGTTAAGAAAAAAATAAGTATGTAAACAAATATTAAAGGTGAAAATTACTTTAATATTTGTCATGTAATGCAAGAAATAAACAACTACATAGTTAACTTATTAAAGTAAATCATAACTGATTGTCTTTAATATTTGTTGGAATAGTTTATTCTTCTCCCAAAATCATGCAAAAACAAAAGGAGGAGTGGAACTAAGGTGTTATACATGAAGTGAGAGATATTTTGGGTTCTATCTTTGAATTTAAGTCAAACTAAAGTGTTTTTGGAGTTCCCTTTGGTCAAATAGCTTGAGAGTGGTAGTTTGGATATTTTGGAGTGTAGTTGACTACAGTTAGCTCCTCTTGGAACTTTGAGACTGATTTTATATTATAGGAGGGAAACCTTATGCTTTTTCCTTAGTTCTGGCTTTTTTGTTCTCTCTTTCACACTACAAAGAGACTGAGAGTTTTGTAACTCAATTTAATTTCATGTAGCAAAATATTTCTCTTTGAAATCAATAAAGAAAAGAGTTATGGTCCCTATTTGGATATTTGATTTTGCATTGTGGATGTATGTTCTTGCATATTTTCATTGTGGTTCATTTGAATCCTTTGTTTTCTTCCTCATCTAAGCAATGCATTTTGATTTTTTGTCATATTAAATCAGGTCGTATGCTATGTCAAACCAATTTTGAGCAAAAATTGATGTGTAAACTTATTTTACCTTCAATACAAAACTAAAAATTGAAACCATCATGTGAAACACTTATGATTTTATGCAAAATATTAATTGTGAACATCATAACCAACAAATTTTGATCAAAGTTATAAGTAAAGGCTTTAGTTTTTCATTCAAAATAATTGGTGTATCACCTTCTATAGTTAAATTTACATTTCTAGAGCATCTTTTTATCCCTTTTCCAATCAGATCCATTAGTTTCTAGGAGATATAAAGGGGAACCAACCCATAATTTGGAGATTCATCTTCATCATGAGCAACCCACAAGCTCAAAGATGTTTCCATGTTTCATGGGATTACTGAGCCTCCAAGCTTAGCATGTGGGTGCAATCCTTCATGACAACACATATATTGTGGCACATGATGCAATAATGGGGCACACAAATATGTGTCAAAGAGGAGGGTGTACTAATAGCAATAGATGAAGTAGGTGCATCACCATCATGATGGGATGTATCTTCATGTGGTTGTGCAACATGTGAGCTCTACGTGATCAAATGATCACTCAATGCATGTATGGCCAAAAAGCTCTAACTCCCTGCATCTACAACAATCTCAAGGTAAGGTATTGGAGTTGGGGAAGCAATAGGAAGAGCAAGAATAAGTGGGGTGAATTGATGTGCCCCAGGTCTATCATGTGGCATCCCTCTATCCACACCCTAGAAATATTGCATATCAAAGTAATTGACATGGATCCCTAGAGAAAACTCGACATATAATTTTTGCAGAATATATTGTGGGATGCCAAGATTGTTGTTGTGTGGTTTAGCTAAAACCATCTACCAATGTTTTCAAAAATTATCTAATATACCTCTATGTGTGAACCATTTAATTGAAAATTTAGGCTTTCATACATCTACGAGTTGTCCTATTTTGGGATTGATGAATAATTGAGCTAATTGGGCTTTTTCAATATTAAGTCCCCTCACTTCATCATATGATAAACCATTGGCATAATGTTTCCTTTGGGACTCTTGCCACTTTGTAAACCTATTATGTTGGTTTGCTAGAGTTTCAACTTTCAAAATGATTGTTTCTAAAGTGTTTTTCATATTAGAGAGCTCAAGGAGTGTCTCGTAAATTTGAAATATGTTTCTCAATTGATTTAAATTCCTACGGAAATATTAATGGATTGTGGGAACTTTTTGTAATGGATAAATCGGTGGCAGAGGAGGATTTGCAAGGTTTTCATCTTGACTAAGGTTGGGATCATCCATTCATAAGCCTACGTGATGATGGAAATTTTAAAAATTAACAATCATTTTTATGCAAAAAAAACCTATTCAAAAACCTATCTTCTACTAAAATTCTTAAAAAATAATGCAAAACTAAAATAAAATTGAAAAAAAACATTAAAATGTATACATACTTGTGAATTTTGGGTGATTTGAGAAAAAAATTGAAAGGTGAAATGAATATTCGAGTTGCTCAATTGCTCCAATGCATGCACAGGGTTTTTAGCATAGTGAGAATGACTCTTGGGTTTTCCTTTTTGTGCTTTTAATACACAGGAAATAAATATTTGTTTATAACTAGATATCTATTTAGTTTATGTTGGTTTTTTTTTTTTTCGTTGGGTCCGGGACCCAACTTATATGGTATGAGCATAAATTTATATGGTAATATATATTATATTACAACATATAACATATAACATATATATTATTATACTACAATATAAGAAAATATGTATTATAATATAATAATAATATAATAATAATATATTATAATATATATATTATATTATATTGTAATATAATATATATATAATAAAATAATATAACATAACATTCATATTATATAATATATTATAATATAGTATAATATAATATAATATAACATTTGTATTATATAATATATTGTAATATAATATAATATAATATTTATATTGTATAATATTATAAATAGCACAGTGAAAATGACTTAGGTTTTCCTTTTTCAGATTTAATACACAAGAAACAAACATCCATTTAGTTTGTGTTGTTTTTATTTTTTTGTTTGGTCAGGCTAGTCGACTCAAATTATATGGTATGAGTGTTTTTATATGGTATGAGGGTTTTTATATTATAATATAATATAATATAATATATATTATATTATATTATATATATTATATAATATTATATTATTATATAATATAATATATATAATAATGTATAATATAATATATAATATATATCTTATATATTATATTATATATATATATTATAATATAATATAGACAATATATAGATTAATATATAATAATAATTTTGAATACTTTTTTATGATTTGAATATTATATTATATATGTTATATAATATAATATTATATTATATAATATATATTATATATTATAATATAATATCATATTATATTATAAATGATTTTTGTTATAATATAAAACCCTCCTCATGTCAAACCCAACCAAACAAAAAAAATAACTCAAACTAAATGGATATCTGTTTCAGAAAAAATATTTGTTTTGTAATGGAAATCTATTTTAGAATGGATATCCATTTCATAATAGATATCTTTTTAGCTTTGGTGTTTTCTGTGCGACCATATACTTTCTACCCGAGCCTAAAAAAAGTCAAAGTGGATTTTTGTGTTTTTGGGAAAGTTAAAAATGCCTTTTTTTCACATCGCCACTTTTTGGACCCCCATGATATTGCACATACCCATTAGAATAATGGGAACATTGGACTAAGGGGTGAGATAATGTTGGCTCACATGGATAGTTTCCTATATCTAGATACCAATGACAATGGAAAATTTAGGTATAGAGGTAAGAGATAATGGCAAGAGGGGAGATAATGGATTAGCGATAGTATATGGAAGTACATGGGGGAATATGGGGGTTATAGGGGGGATGCAAACATAATCTCCAAGGACTAAACCAAGTAGGAAGAATATGCCCCACTCTAGGTATTGAGATGCTTAGGTTAATACACAATAGGATAATGATGGGTGGGGGATAGAGGATATAAATATGTTTGGATGGGTGCTTCGTAGGAAGCATAAATATAGGAAGTATAAAAAGTATGGATAAAAAATATGGAAGGATTGGTGGAGAAAGAGGGTGAAAATACAAGGCATCAAGCTAATAGGAAGGAGTTAGTGAATATTACTTGTAATGAAGAAGAATGTAAGAAACGGGTATGGGAAATTGTACCAAAGTAATGGAGAATGGTGGGGTGGAATAGTGGGCTCTGGGGGATATTTTCAAGGGTACAAAGGCAGTAAAATATTTATGGATGGAGGATATATAAGATGCATGAACTATATAGAAACTAAGGTCTATATTTAATCAAAATCGTGCATAGATTTTTTTGTCTCTATACTTATCAATATTTTGAGGATGGAGATAGAACTAGAAATGATTAGAAATAATGGGTGCATGTGGATAAGGTATATAGGTAGATGGGATGAAAGAGATGGGGGATACATAGATTGGGATGGGGAAGGAGAATGAAGGATACTATATGGTGGAAGGACTCAAACATCTTATTTTTATACCAAGCCAAGGGAACCCCATGCAAAATGGCCATTATAGGTTGATAGAACCTGGTTGTTACGAAGGTGTTCCTCTCCAATGTTCCTTTGTATGATAGGTAGATTATGACAAGGGAAGAAATAAATGGATGTGATGGGGGGATATATCAGATAATAGATAATGAAAGGGAGGGAAGATGAAGGGGTGGGGGAAAGGAATAGGAGTAAGAGGAACTAGGACTAATTTTTATACACATCATGATGGATAGAGGATTTGTGATATATTGATGGAATGATGGAGATAGGATAGTGGGTTTTGAGAAATAAGGTTCAAATATGGACTTAGGGGATGGGAAATTATTAGATGGGAAAATTAATTTGAATGACATTTTGGATTTTACATTTGGGTGCATTGATTTATTTTTCTTTGAGATCCAGTTTTTCTTTTTCCTTTTAATTGGTGGTTCTTTGTGGCCTTTCAGATTTTCTTTGATTGTGGATTGTGTTTTTCTTTGTGCTTATATGTAATTTTGAGGAGACATGGAAATCCTTAGATTTTTTATGGATTCTTTGTCTTCTGTATTTTTATGTAGAATAAAAATTTCTTCCAAAGGTAATGGGATGGGTGCATGTGGATGGGTGTTTTGTCTATTATATATAATGAATGATGAACGTAATACAACATAAATGGTCTATGTGTGTGTGTGTGTGTTTGTGTTTATTGATCTTGGTTGTAGATTGTGAGGAATGGAGTCATAGGATTTGAGAGAATAGATTTTGGGATATAGTGACACAAAATGGATGGGGAAGATGATGGATGTTCAAATGTTTATTTTGGGATATAGGAGCCCAAAATGGATTTAGAAGATGATGGAAGTATGGTGTTGATTATTATATATTGGTATGATGGAGGAGGATGGATGGTGATGAATCATGAGGAGGAATGTCATGAGACATCTATCAAGGGTTTGGAAGAAGTAACCTTAGGTGGGAAAATGGTCTACTAATATTTTTGGATTGGGGGACATCGGATGTGGAACTAAGGCCTTGTGATCATGGATTTTATTTGATACGAATTGGCTCAAAGATTACTTGTTATGAAGGCCAAAGCCTTTACCTTGATATTTAATTTTCTTAAGAATTCATATGGCAATAGGTTGGTGGTTATTTTTGAACAAAACATGGCCTACTTTTAAGTGGAGGTTGATAAGTGGTGGACAATTGTTGTTATAGTGAGAATATCACCATGTAAAAATATGAAAAATCCAAGAGGATAGGTTGATTATTTTGATATGGTTTGAATAGGAGGTGGTAATGGATATAAGTGTATTATATAAGATGTTAGGATCCTTATTTGCAAATGGATTGGTTTGACATGCTTAGGAAAGATATCATTAAATGGTTGTATTTTTAATAAATGTGTAATGAGGAGGGATGGTTCAACATTACCTTGAAGCCTTAGATTGGGTAGAGGAACTGATGGGGGATGTGATATATTTATAGGATGGGGATTGAACAGTGGTAGTGATTTAAGATTTAAGATGAGGTTGATAAGTGTTGGGGGAGTTCAATGACATCAAAAAAACCTCATTTAGTTCATTTAGAGGGATGGAATGACTCTAAAACTATAAGATTTTATTTCATTCCTTGGAGAAATATTTAAATGATATCTACAATGTATGATTTGAATGGTGTAGCGTTGGGTGTAAGATTATGATTAAATGGAAGAATAGATGAAGAATTAGATTCTAGAAGATTTGGGAAATATCAAGATATTGGATTTAGATTATGGGTGGACGTGATAGGAATCTCATATTAAGATGGAGATTAGGATATAAATAGGGAATAGTGTGGCGATATAGATGTATGATAGGATTTAGGTATGGATATGTTTAAGGATAAAATGGTGATATGGATGGGGGATGTTATAGATTTTTTCTTATCATATGTAGCATAAATGTAACCAAAAAATATGTATGCAGGTATGATGGGGTAACTTGTACTAGGAAAATCTTGGTAAAAAGATGTGAGTGATTGGAAAAATCTTCTGGAAATATTTTTAGTGATAATGTCATCAAGGGGATCAATTTCATAGTAATCTTGATCAAGTATACTATCATCCTTATTGGTTTTTAATATCTTCTTAGGATGATCATGATATGGTAGCTCATCAAACAAAAATGGATTCATGATGACCATTTTATGGGTGGAATGAGGATGAAAGATATAATTGGATGGAAACACCTAATTGAAAGATGTAAGGGATGGATTGGAAGAAAGTGGAAGAAAATATCTTAAGATTTGTTTCAATATTAAAATATCTTAAGGGTGATTTACTAAAGCTTAGATTTGGGATCAGACTCATTTCATATGGTTAAGTGAAGGAAATAAAAAAATAAGAGGGTGGGTGCAAAAATATGGGGGGCCAAATTTTTTTTTAAAAAAATTGATAGCTCATAACGCAAGTGTGTTATAACACACTCATGATATGAGCAATTGAAAGCAAAAAAACAAAGGAAATTGAGCTAATTTTCATTGTGACTTTTTTGCTCTTCCCACAGCCAAAAGCCCTACTTTTGCATGCTCACATTCTAGGAGGAGTGAATCTTGTATTTTTTCATCAAATTGTTGTTCTTTCATCACCAAGATGCCTCCATGTAGATGGGGAGGTCAAATAGGTACTTGTTTTTTTTTGTGAATTTGTTTGTTTTAGGTTTTTTTTTTAATTTATTTGTTGAATTTGTAGGAGATGATAATGAACCTGCAAACCCTCTTCAAAACCCTCCTAAAAATCCTCAACAAGTAGAGCAACAACAATAGGAACAAAATCCTCAAGGTCAACAACCAAAACAACAATCTCCTCCACCAATCCCTCAACATCCTCCTAGCACTCAACAAAATTTAATAGTGAAATTGAAAACAATAAAAAAAATCAAGGATTTAATCATGAGGTTGAACGATCCAAACGGTTCAACCATGGAAAGAAAAACACTTGCAAATTCACTTAAATAAATGTTAAAACATGTAGATGAAATCAACAAACAATTAAGTGGTTGGAAATATAGGAGGCAGGCGACTAGGAATTTTTACAGGGATAAATTATCATATTTAAAGATCTAAAAGATCCAAAAATTACAAAATTATATTTATGCACATTATTCATCAACCCACTCACAAATAAAAATCTTAGCCTCAATGCGAAGAGGTTTCCTATCCATTGGTGCCACCACAAAGATTAGGAACCTTTTTTTGGATAGGTGGTACATGGTTTTTGATTACTCACCATGCAACAATTGCGAGGTCCCACAATATTTCCTGAGGAAACTATATTGTGAGTTCATCTTGAATAAAATCCTGAATTATTTTGATATGAGGGACTTCCAGGGGAGAGGTGGGGGGTTGGCTCAAGATAGACCTGGTGCACAACAGGATCCTAGGAAGCAAGCAAGATGACCTTTCGCTAGGCTACCTCATGAGCACATAGTTATCCCTTCCATCTTGAAGGAGAGTTCCAAGGTAGACACTTTGCAGGCCATCAACTCTTTGACCCAAAGTGTCATCCAATATGCTAGCCCTATACTACGGAGCCATCTAGGGGAGTCTTCTAGTGGTGGGCTTCGATCCCATTTCTGTCAAGCTTGTGGGGTGATTTGTTCATATGACCCCACCGACACTTAGAAGGCTACTACACAGGATACTTCTGTAGCTATGGAGATGGAGAGGGAAGCTAACATTTTTAATGAAGCTTATGGCATCGATACTTAGGTAAATGTTAGCATGTTCATTGAATTTAATTTATTAAATTTCAATTTTGAAATGCAAGAAATTAACTAATTTAGTTTTATGATTTTAATAAAATTTCAGGGTCATAGTGTTGATATTGGATACACTGGCCCTACACCTACTCATTATTCCACTACATCTACTATTAAGGTATGTAACTAGTAAACAATTACAAATTTATTACATGTTAATAACATTGTTATATGAATGGTATTCTAAGATATGATTTTGAATGTTGAATAGGCTAATATTAGAGGTTTCATGGGAACACCTCCTAGTGCCAGTGGATTTAGATAAACCTACACGTAGGTAATAGAATAAAGATTTTAAGTAATGAATTATACTTAATAGATTTGTGTAGTTTATATTCATATCATTGATTACATTGCATTGCACATCTTTCAAACTCTTGAAGCAATACTTCACATTCCATAGCTAATAACTAGATGTTGATAGATGAAAAAATTTCAACTACAATATAGTTGTTTAGAAAGTCCACATAAGCAGTGATGAAATTACTTCACATAGAATAAGTAATAAGTAGGAGCAGCTTCCAATTGCATTTTCTTGTCATGGAATTCCATGAGACCACTTTTTACTGCTTGACATCTTTTCACATAGTTCATTGCCTTGTATATGCTATGGATGCTTGGAAGAAATATATGAAAGAATAATAGCAAACAAAAGCATAGAAAAGGAAATGAGTTGTTTGAAAATATTTCCTCAAATAATGGTGATGTCCATCACCATGAGAACCAATTTCTTTGACATTTTTTCACATCTCATTTTCTATGCTACCACATTGATACATGTCTACCAAAGAATTTTATCAAATAGTTCATTTCTTTGTTGTTATGGCTAAAAGCCTAAAAAAGGTGCTTTCCAACAAACTATGGATGCTTGGAAAAAATCTATCAAAGCATAATAGTAAGCAATAGCATAGACAAGGAAGTGAGTAGTTTGAAAAAATTCCTTGAAGAAATGTGGTATCATGCTGATGGAATGTCATTCCATCACCATGAGACCACATTTCTTTGAGAAATTTTTTCAAATAGCTCACTTCATTTTCTATGCTACCACATTTTCCATACATGTGTAGCAAAGCATTTTATCAAACTACTCACTTCCTTGTTGTTATGGCTAAAATCCTAAAATAGATGCTTTCTAACAAACTATGGATGCATGGAAAAAACATATCAAAGCATAATAGTAAGTAATATCATAGTCAAGGCGGTGAGTAGTATGAAAAAATTCCTTGAAGAAATGTGGTCTCATGGTGATGGAATTCCATTCTATCACCATGAGACCACATTTCTCTAAGGAATTGTTTCAAACAATTCACTACCTAAAGAAAAGAAATCAACCCTTTAACTAGAATTCCCCTCCAAATTCTTTTCAAGGTCCTCATCCTCATCCTAAATTTACCCATCCATGGAACCTTCCAACTTTTATTTCACCTTTTCATGTTCGCACCTATCCCTCTTGATGTCATGATCACCCTCCATCTCATAACCAAGACCACACTATACCATCAACCCCATCCTAGCATAATAGTCATAGAGAAGGCAATGAACTATTTGGAAAAATTCATCAAAGAAGTGCGGTCTTATGGTGATGGAATGCCATGACACATTTGTTTGTAATGGTATTCCATCACCATCAAATCCCATTTCCTTGTGGCATTTTCTCAAATAGTTCACTGCCTTGTCTTTTCTACCACAATTATTGTACATGTCTACGAAAGTATTTTATCAAAAGGTTCACTGCCTTGCTGTTATGGGTAAAAGCCTAAAAATAGGTGCTTTCAAACAAGCTATGGATAGGGAAAATTAGTAAGCATGATAGTCAGAAATATATCGTTTAATAAGTACTCAAAATTTTGTTCATTATCTCATACATTATAAGCCATGACATGGATCGTTGTAGTAGATTTCATGATTGAATAATTTCTTGTTTTATTTTCATATGATGGAAGTGGATACACCTCTGAATGTTCATAGGGAAATGGAGCTTGATTTTTCATCTACTATAGACTCCTCGATGGCTCTCACAAAGGAGGTATGAGGCAGATTACTAAATTTCAATTTACATTTGTTGTTATAGTTGTTAGGTGGAGAAAAATCAAACCACTATTGATTCATAGTTTAATTTATCTTTGGATGGTTTCTACAAGGCTTCAACATGCCACAACGCGGGCATACAGATATTTCCCTTGAGGAGAGAGATTGTCTACTGGAAATAAGTGATTATTTTGTTAAATATATCAACTTTTATAATGTAATTTCTATATATTAATTTCTTTACTTCTTATTGTAACAGATAAATCTTGACCAGGAGCTAAACCCTAAGAGGAGCACCAAGAGCACACCTCGGCCTCAGAATAAATAAGTGATAGACTTATCGCCATTCGACTAACAAGCAAAGGGAAAGAATTTATTTTGAGAGGATGCAGAGCAACAAATTTTGATTCTAGAGCCCTTTTTTGTATGCCTATATGGAATTTTTGTACATATTTTGTATTAGATATATTTGACATTGTATGCCTATATGGAATTCTCGTAAGCCTATATGGCTATTTTGTATATATTTTATACTTATATTGACATATATTGATGTATTCCTACATGGCTATTTGGTTAATACAAATAATTTTTTATTGATGGTGTCCATATTTGCATTATAAATCCATGGTTCAATAGATATGAGTAATGTGTATTCAAGTGTATACTTTACAACTTATGTGTACAATTTGTGACTTACGTGTATTCCAATGTATACTTTGTGACTTACATGTTTTCATGCGTATACCTTGTATTCATGCATCTACTTTGTATTAATTTATGTATACTATGTATTCATGTGTATACTTCAAGGATTACATGTTTTTGAGTACTTGTGCTTCCCTTATTCACATTTACGCTTGACTTATTCACGTGTATACTTATTAATTGGTTAGCCCTAGCATTCATCATTGTTGTCCTTCATGGTTTTTCTTGAATATTTATTGATTGATGCTAAAAAACTTTATTAGTTGATGTTAAACAACTTCAATATTTCTAGGAATACTAGTAGAGTAACAAATTACAAAATTGCACAAATTGAAAAGAAAACATTAATTGTAAATAAATGCACTGATTATTAACTTGATAATTGATTAAGAATGAGTATAATATATACCAAGAGATGAGCCTTCTAGAATGACACTTCCAACTAGAAAATGGGAAAAGCATTCCCAATACTTTGTAAGCAATAATCCACCCAAAATAGCAATGTGAGAGAAGGCTTATTTAAGATCCTTGAGCAATGTATTTCCTAATGCTCCCTTGTTCTTACATATCTCAATTCAATTTAATTCAAAAAGTTCCATCAAATTCTTTATCTAAAAGCAAAAAAAACGTTTTCAATTGGTATTCCATGAGATGTTTCATAAAAGGATTCCAATATATTTAATCTTTTGATTGGAACAAATCAATTAAGCAAAGGATACATAATCTACAAAACATTTGTAAAACACATAATATTCATAGTAGATGATGAGTAGTTAACTTTGAAGCATTATCATAAATTTTTTATATCGAATAGTCTTTTAAGTATTTTCACAGCATAACTCTCACAATACATAACGGATTATTATGTTCTTGATACATTACCATATAAACAATTTAAAAATGTATATGCAAACTTTTTACAACATTATCTCTTGTATAGGAAATGGAATTGGGGAGAAAGCTTTATAATTTATAATAAAAATAAGAAATGGACTCAATGGTGGAAACTTTATTTATCAAAACAAATAATAAATGTACGTGAGAGAATCACTTGTTTCTCTTAGACTCCAATTTTCAAGCATAACAAATCATTTCAAATGAAAATGACAAAATGCTTCACAACCAAAGTTGTTAATTGAGAAAAAATAAAATATTTCCAAGTTCCACCATTGTATGCATTTACAATTGGTTGTATATTGTTGTAATGGAAAGGATGATAATTAAAAAACATCTTGCACTTGCTAGGATTGAGGATCATATGCTTTTTGTGGAAACGACTTAACCGTCGTGGTGTATATTTTTATTTGTTTCGGTATGCTATCACAAGGACTGCCGTTGAACATAGCCGAGGATTTGGCATGTTTGGGTGAAGGAGGACTGGCTTAGCGTGAAAACATTACCTATCAAGATGTGTTGGAGCAATTTTGGTCACAATAAGTTGTGACAATGAAAGTTGCAATTCACTTTGCAACTTTACACTGCTTGCATTTGACACTTTTCCATCAAGGAAAACCGGATGCACCACAAGAAGACGCACTCGGTATAACAAAAATAAGAGAGGTTATTGTAGATGGGCCCAACACAATCTTGTAGACTCAGATAGAGAGTTTGCAAGCATCACAGCTTCTGAGTAATAGCTTGTCAAAGATTGCTGCCCTTTTGCACTTTGGACCCTTAAGGGATCGAGCCAGTTGAATGTAGCTTAGAGCGGTTTCACATGTTTGGGTGCGAAAGAGAACCATGTATAGTGTAAATGTAGCCATCTGAAAGCATTGGAGTAGTCTATTTGGTCACACGAGGTGCATAACAAAAGTTGCACCACTTTGTAACTTTACACTACTTGCATTTGACACTTTTTCCATCAAGTGATAACTAGACACCACGGGAAAAAGAATCTGAGATAACAAAAACCGAGAGAGGTTATTGTAGAGGGGCCCAACGCAATCTCATAGGCTTAGATGGATAGTTAATAAGCTTCATGACTTCCAATTAAGATCCAATTGAATGTAGCTCAAAGTGATTCCGCGTGTTTGGGTGCAAAAAAGGAACATGAATAGAGTAAACGTACTGATCTAGATGCATTGGAATAGTTTGTTTGGTCACACAAGTTGCAAAATGAAATTTGCACCACTTTGCAAGTTTACACTGCTTGCATTTGACACTTTTTCAATCAAGTGAAAACTAGACACCATAGGAAAATGACTCTAAGATACAAAAACCAAGAGAGATTATTGTACAGGGGCCAAACGCGATCCTGTAGGCTCAAACAGAGAATTTGTAAGCTTCACAGTTTTTGAGTAATAGCCCGTCAAAGATTGTTGCCCTTTTGCACTTTGGACCCTTAAGAGATCAAGCCAGTTGAATGTAGCTCAGATCTATTCTGTGTGTTTGGGTGCAAAAGAGGACCATGCTTAGCATAAACATACCCATCTGAATGCATTGGAATAGTCTGTTTTGTCACACAAGTTGCAAAATGAAAGTTGCACCACTTTGCAACTTTACACTACTTGCATTTGACACTTTTTCCATCTAGTGAAAATTGGACACCATGGGAAAACAACTCCGATATAAGAAAAACCTAGAGAGGGTATTGTAGAGGGGCCCAATGCAATCCTGTAGGCTCAGAAAAAGAGTTCGTAAGCATCATGGTTTCCAAGTAATAGCTCATCAAAGATTGTTTCTTTTGCACTTTGGACCCTTAAGGGATCGAGCTAGTTGAACGTAGCTCAGAGTGATTTCACAAGTTTGGGTGCAAAAGAAGACCATTCCTAGCATAAACATACCATTTTTTATGTGTTGGAGCAGTCTGTTTGGTCACATCAGTTGCAAAAAAAAATTTGCACCACTTTGCAACTTTACTTTGCTTGCATTTGACACTTTTTCCATCAAGTGAAAATTGGACACCACGGGAAAACGACTCTAAGATAACAAAGACCAAGAGAGGTTATTGTAGAGGGTCCCAATGCAATCCTGTAGGCTCAGAAAAAGAGTTTATAAGCATCATGATTTCTGAGTAGTATCCCATCAAAGATTTATACCCTTTTGCAGTTTGGACCCTTAAGGGATTGAGCTGGTTGAACTTAGCTCGAAGCGATTCCACATCTTTGGGTGTGAAAGAGGAATATGAGTAACATAAATGTACCCATCTAGATGCATTGGAATAGTTTTTTTGGTCACACGAGTTGCACCACTTTGCAA